>WOVY01010338.1:1947500-2110640 GCA_013436015.1 Rhipicephalus annulatus
CCCCAAAACCACCATATGATTATGAAAGATGCTGTAGCAGAGTGCTCCGGAAATTTTGACCACCTGAGGTTCTTCAACGTGCACTCAAATCTGAGCACATGGGGCAGTTTCGCCTCCACCGGCAATGCAGTCACCGCAGCTGGGATTCAATCCTGTGACCTGCGAAAGTTTTTTTTTTTATAAAAGTGGTTGTGATTTGGCTTTTTATATTTGCTTAGCTTTTTAAGCTATTTCTTAGTTTCGAGTCACGTGCGAGCCAAACATTTCTTCCCTATAGCCAATATAACAGCACCTCTCACGGTTTCTGTTTTGCTATAACAATGGCACCTTCAAGAAGTCTGACCAACAAAAGTTCGCAATACTGTGCCATAACCGATAATTCACTATATTATTGTTTTTATACCGACGTTTAGCTTTTTCTTTTTCTCATATACATAAGGTTAACTCGTACGAAATCTTTTAAGGCGAAAGGCTCAGGCACTTCATCAAACGCGAATATTGACCAGCGTCCCATGTCCGCGTGCTCCATCGGCGGCGTCAACAAGACTGGTGCGAAAAATTATCATTGCGTGGTGAAGCCACCACGAGACGTCACAGATCGCGAGAACCTGTGATGTCTTCGTGACTTATTCTGGCCTAAATATCGGACAATCACGTCATCAGACGGTGGCATAGCTCGGTCAGAGGGAGGCTGTGCAAAAGCAGGAGAGAGGCCTCCGATTACAGAGGCACTTCAACACTACGTTAAGTGCAGAACAATTTCGGAGAGGAAGGCGGAGCAGCATCACTATGATCGACTGAGAAGAAAAAGATTGATTTAACCTTCGTGGCGTCTTTGCTGACTTCATAACGGGCCCGGCGAGATTTTCACCTTTCTGTTCGCGCCATGCATTGAACGCCTCAAGGATGTGGCTTCATCTAGGTTATTCCGAAAGTGACACATGAGTTAACTACAGCGACCATTTCAAAGCTTTTGGTAAGCTTTCATATGACCCAATGTGCGATACACCACTTACATCGGATTAACAAGGTATTCAGGTCTCTCTGACTTCAAAATCACTGATGCTGTATTACTGAGGGCGCGTCGTTAATAATCAGGCTCAAATTCATCGTACGCCTACCAGGCGTCATTCATTATTCAAGTGGATTCAAGATGTCGCTCCTAAAAACCGGTGCGCGATAGCGGAAAACGTGCGAGATAAACAAATGACATACGCCATAAATGCGAAAAAAACATTGTAATACCCGCGTGTCTGCCCAGAGAACATAGCAGCACCTCGCTTCGGTATACTTAGTGTTTCCTTGTCCCACCCTTATTTGTCTCAACTGTACAAAAATGACTCTCGAACAAATCACCTTTTTACGAGTAGGCTGATGCAATAAACGCGAAAACAAACTAAGCTTATGCTTCGAGCCAGAAAAAGCGATTTTACTTTGAGAAAGTATAGCGGTGGTAGTGAAGGAGTAGGAAGTAAATAAGTGTAGACGGAATGGGCCAACACCAACTCTCCATCTTACACCAACTCTCCAACATACAGCCCTATTTTTTTCTTCGCGCTTTCTTTCGCTTCTTTTTGCTTTCTAGATTTTTATTTGGGGTAGAGTGAGAGGCTTTCGTGTCACATGCCAACTAAAAGACGATGTGCCGAAAGATTAAACAAAAGTAAGGGGCGAGAAAACCTTCTCAGTTCACGAGAAAGCACGCGACTGTGTTCGCAACAGTGATACCATGCGGGACCTTTGATATAACATGAACCAGAGACCCAAACTGAGAGCTTTGAAAACCTCCCGAGAGCACGGCAGTGAATGAACACGATGGAGAAGAAAAAAAAGATTAAAAAAATTGAAGTTTGCCGCATTGATGTCTAGGATTTATTTTGGAGATAAAAAGGTATCGGAATCTAGTGCTCGCTCGTAGGGCTATAGAGTTGTCCGTATCTCCGACCAACCGACCCCTGGATAGAAAGATAGCGAGTGCCTCTGCTTTGATTTATTTTTCTCCAGCTGTTGGAGACATATCGACGCTGTGGAAATTTGTGAGCATTGTGTAGCAGAAGTTGGGATAGGAAGCTTTGATGTCGACAACATGAACAGAAAGAATTCAATTTTACGATTTGACGACATATGTAGAGTGAGCCCATGTCCGATTTCCTTAATATCTGACTATTTTGGACATATTTCTCAAAATAACAGGTATGTATAATTTATTTGTGCGTCTATGAAAGAGGGCATGAATTTACTTTCTGATATTCGTTAATTTTAAATAATTAACGAGTTTACCAAGATATATTTGTAAATATAGGTCACAGTACTCATAGTCACGTCAGTGAGATCGTAGGGTGTATTCACTCAAATGGACACTGAAGCCCTTTCGAATTCACAAATTAATTGGAAATTCGGTCTCTTCGACCTCGTACAACAAGTCGGCGAAATGTTTTTGTTGTGATCAGTTAAACAACGGTGCTATAAGCTATAAAACCTCGGCAGAGGAAACACCTCCTGGTGCGCCCAGATTTCCGGGGAAGAGGAAGACAGGAATGGGGTCATTGCTTCGGTTTGCTCCTGCTGCGATCTACTGCTTCACGAAGCATCACTTGTGCCAGTTTGCAGAGATTTCTGGCAACTGCATCAACCTCTTCTTTCGATTGGAGATTTTTGCTTTCCGACATTCACTAGTTGTGTCTATGCGGGGTTGAAGTGAACTCGCGATGCAGCAATACTGCGCGACAAATGACTCTACAGCCTTTTCAATCTCGAGTAGGTTGCTTTTCATAAGTTTCCCTGGAATCAGAAGATGGCTGGCAGAACGGTTCACCACATTTGAAAGAAGACAGCAAACCAACGGTAGCAATTGTGCTGTGCCCCAAGCTCTTCCGTGATAGCCGCTGCGTATGAAGCCTGTCTCTGATGCCACTGGTATTGACGATCGAGTCAGTGCGACTAAACAACGGTGTGGTTCTTTGTGTAATTTCGCGCCTGAGGAACAGCTGTGAACGTATGGTCATTAGGAACAACGGAAACCAAGCTTAATCCAAAGTTGCTTTTAAGTAAGCCGCAAGGATTTAATTGAATGATTCATATGTGGGGTTTAACGTCCCAGAAACACCATATGATTATGAGAGACGCCGCAGTGAAGGGCTTCGAAATTTTTGACCACCTGCGGTTCTTTGACGTGCACCCAAATCTGAGCACATAGGTCTACAACATTTCCGCCTCCATCGGAAATGCAGCCGCCGCAGTCCGGGATTCCATCCCGCGACCTGCGGGCTAGCAGCCGCAGGTCGCGGGATGGAATCCCGCGACCTGTGGCTGCTAGCCCGCAGGTCGCCATTAGCCACTAGACCACCGCGGCGGGGCAAGTACGCCGTAACACATCACGATTAGGGCTTATTCAAAGGTTGCATTATCGCCATAGTTTGCACACACAGACCGTTTTTTTTCTGTACATCACACATCTTAAACACCTGCTTGCCTTCGTAAAGTTGCTGTACTATATGACACCGTAACTATCTTTCAGCGGGATAGTGTTAAAGAGCTCGTGTCGCAGAAATTTCACCGTCGGCGTCAGCACCATTGGTTGTGAGCGAAAAATCGTCCGTGAATGAAAAATCGAGAAAGAAGCAAATAAAATACCAAACAAACTTTCGGTCAAATCAAGGATTGAACCCGGGTCGTCCACGTGACAAGCAGGTGTCCTACCACAAAGCCACGAGGTTACTCGCAGCTACCAAGATAAAAACACTATATAAAGGCCATGCAGTGGAAGGAGTCTCCTTAACGCATTATGTTCGACAGGTATCACGACGAAAACAAGCCCAATCGGTGATTTGTAAGCGTATTTAGAAGACCATCAAACTACGTCGAAATAGGGCAGGAAAGTGCAGCCATGTCCGCTAAAAACACAAAGGAACTTTCAAACAGTTCTAAACATGTACAACTATGTCCTTCTCGTGGAAAACATGTCATGCCTTTCCAGAAGAGTTGATCAAGCGAACAGCAAACGCTAAATATTGTGCTGCCATTCGTGAGGCATTGTGAGACTTTTCATGGCCTCCCACATGACGAGCACGCGGCGTGTATCTTAGAGGTCATGCGACTCTTGCTTTCGACCAAAACCTGTATGTACCACTCGCGCGCGCGCGGGTGTGTGTGTGTGTGTGTGTGTGTGTGTGTGTGTGTGTGTGTGTGTGTGTGTGTGTGTGTGTGTGTGTGTGTGTGTGTGCGTGCGTGCGCGCGTGTGTGTGTGTGTGTGTGTGTGTGTGTGTGTAGAAAACGTGTCTTCGACTACCGCAGAACGATGTTCTAGCTGAAGGAAGGGGCCACAGTCACTGCATTTCTATACATACATCGCACTTGGTGGTGCGTATGTGTGTGCGTAGGTGTGTGTTTGTAACAAACGTATTAATAAGTATACACTGAGAGGTGAAGGGGTGCACTAGGGGCCAGAGTTTGCTATCGCATTCAACTCTTAAAGGCGCGAAGCTTAAGGGTTCTCTAATTTTTTTCAAACTCTTGGCTTTTACGCACCTTTAGCGAGAGAGATATCTTTCCTGCATCACTTGTTAGCATTACCAGTTACGAGTTTGAATCGCGAAAGTGCTCGCTAACACTTGGCACGGTTAGCATAGTATTTTCTATTGAAAAGCTCTATTGCGCATATTATGCGTATTTTAAAAAGCGTGAGGCAGCTTCACTGGTTTAAAACCTCAGTGAGCAAAGACACCCGGTAATTCCAGTTCACGGCGTTTCCCACTGCTCCGTTCACCAAGGTATCGATGGTAACAATGTTTAGGGCAAACATGTAGGGCTTCCCATGCTCAAGAGCAATCTTGTTGGAGCAATTCGACAACTCGGTGTGCGAGATGTGCGCTTCTTTCCACAACGCTTTATCAACTTCCTGCTTGTTACGGCAGTTTGTCTACGCGTCGTCTGCAGCGAGTTCTGTGAGGTTGTTGCCCCCATCAAACGTAGCGACGCAGCGCCAGCAAAGCGCGCGGAAGGAAGAGCATTCACTCGCACGGCGATGTGGTAGCACCATCTCTTGCGCGGCCCCGGAATCAGCCGCAGGTTTTCAAGATGCTTTAGTTATATATGATGTATCATTGCCATTACTTCTTCGTTAACTTTGTGAATTATATCATTTTTAACCTTTTTCATTAAATTTGAACTGGTGTCAAGCACTGCTAGCCTTATAATGAATGTATGCACCACGATCCCGGCCAGTAAGGTGCTCCGCAATTAAAACACTTGTTCTAGTGCACAAAAAATTTTATTTCACATATTGCTATTTAATTCCCTACTATTTTCTGTAACCCACGCACGATATATACAGAGGCTCAATATTTATAAAATGTTATATAGTTAAAGGTCAATCATATACAGCACTCTTTCAATGTCAATATTGTTTTAGTGAAATGTGTTAAACAACTATTCCTCTTTAGCATATGACAAATAATATTGCCGTTAGCCCTACATCGCTGGAAGAGTTTGCCCCTAACCTGTTGACTACAATATAAAGCTTGATAACATTCCGAGATAGTCACACGACAACTGATATATATAAATAAAATAAATAACGGCTAATTCTGGTATTCTGCAGGGAAAGGGTTCTTCTCCGTGCTTCGTAAGGTGATCACACTATCAGCGCATTATGCGAGTAGCTTAAGATATTTGAAAATATAAATTTAACCCTTAACAGGGTAGTGGGAGGGATCTGTCCCACATTTTATTTTTTCAGTAAAGGCTACCTTCAGCGCTGCACATCACAATCAGCTCTACAATTTTCTACTCGAGAAAACATCGAAAAAAGCCAGCAAAAATACTTCACACAGTCACGATACATGGTGTCGGTGATGCGGTGAGCCAAATTCGATTTGTTTTGTAGAATTTTCGGTTTGTTGTTTTATTGCGTGCATGATAGCTAAAGTTCCAGATTTTAGCACGTTTCTCCTTCTCTGATTTGTAGTAGTAGTTCTAGCATGAGTCTGTGGGCTTTGTTTTGAAATTGGAGCAGTATATCAGCCAATCATTCTCTCAAAGTGTAATAGAACAAAGAAAATAAAACAGTTCCTCGCTATGCTTAAACGCAAAACAGAACCCCCCTCCCTATTTTCTCAAACTTTTATGGGTGCTATTACGTCGAAAGACACGCTTTCATATGCTACTTTCGTTTCGTAATTTTCACGACGACGGTACCACTGACAATGAGACCAAAAACTGTGGCTAAGGCAACGTTCCTGAAATTGAGAGACAGAAAAATAATAATGAGATCGGTGCTGTAGATTGAAAAATAACAAGAATAATTGCAACCTTAGAGAAACGCTAATGTCTGAGACGTGGAATGAGATCGTAAATGAATTGGCGGAATTCAGCGCATTCGGTGACACAACAATGACTGAACTCACCTTGACTTATAGACGCAATTTATGAGCGGAAATTAAAATACAGCTCAGGTGCTTCTCATAATCTACGCAGACAGAAGAAGCAGAAAGTATCTAAAGTGGTTGGTGTATGACCAAGTCAGACGCTGACACATCCTAATAGGCGCAGGCGCCTATTGTTTTTGCCACAGCCGGATATCACTTGCGCTAAAGGTATTATTTTACAAATTATGAAGTGTCGCTCTTTGAGACTTACTTTGCGCTTTTTCGTGGGAGAAATTTGGCAAAAGGAGTGCAGCCTGATGTGCTCATAAGGCGATATGACAGGGGTTGTCCCACTTTTTAATTTACCCCTCATGCGTCAATGGGGCACATCTGCCACATTTTTCCCTGATTTAATGATCCTATTTTGGTGAGAATAACATGATGCTATGTCAAAATACGTTATGCGGATATTCCGCAGCTATATATAGTTTTTGTTATTGCACGAAAAATAAGGATGAACCCAAAAACTAAGAACTTTTGCTGAGGACTTTTGTCAAGAGATGCTCACTTGACGACTGAACGGAGTAGGCACCGTATTTCTTGCTCGCGACAATAATTATAGTGGTTGGTATAATTTCACTACACTCAGCTGACTGATGAGGGGCACGAACGCTTCATTAAAGTAATTATGTTGAACCTAAGGACTAGCTCAACAATCCTTTTAGATGCGAAGCAGCTTTTGGTCTGGGCTGTGTCCATCCTTCCCTCACGCGTCTGCTCCCCCACTACGCATGCGCCAACTCTCTTCAATCTCCTCCACTTTTCGTGAAAATGGCGAGAGCGCTGCCTACACTTTCTTGCTCCTTTCCCATTTTCTATCTCTCCGCCACAGCGGTGTGTTCGTATAAAATGCGGTGACTGCGTGCTTCCTTTGCACGCCCCTCCGTGGTGGTCCAGTGGCTAAGGTACTCGGCTGCTGACCCACAGGTCGAGGGATCGAATCCTGGCTACGGCGGCTGCGTTTTCGATAGAGGCGAAAATGCTGTAGGCCCGTGTGCCCAGATTTGGGTGCACGTCAAACAACCTCAGTTTGTCTAAATTTCCGGAGACCTTCACTACGACGTCTCTCAAGATTATATATATATTTTTTGGGACGTTAAACTCCCCATATCAATCAATCGCTTCTTTTACACTTTCTTTCGTAACGGCGCTATGAACGTCAACGTCGGCGCCAGTTGTAGCCGCATCGGTAACGTACGCTTTGACAGCAATGCCAGCTGGGAAAGCATTAGCGTAAGCGGCACCACTGAGCTGAAAAGGCCTGATACGCAAAAGATGATTGGCTATGCCACACTGAGGATCCACAACTCCGAGCTCGCGAGGCTGAACGTTAACGAAAACGTTCGCAAACAAATTTATTATTATTTATTTATTTATTTATTATTATTATTTATTTATAGATACTGCGATCTTTCAGTTGAAAGATTATGACAGGGTGGACAAAATGTTCGAGAATTGGTACATACAAAGAAATAATGAAAACACAATAAATATTACGATGTGCGTATACAAGGCGAAGGTTCAAAAACGCTTATTTCAACAAATTTTTTCGAGTAACATAACACATGATAACGTAACACGAAGAATACGGGTTACAGACTAACACAATAATTACAATAAAACAAATAATACAATGCAATGTATAGTGATGGCTTAGGCGATGCTGTTTTCAAACAATGACAGTTTCTTGTGTAAAACGACATCACTTGTCAGGCTATTCCAGTCAATAATAGTTCTATGGAAGAACGAATACTTGTACTTCTCATCTTTCTGCAACCTCTTTTCTCCCCTTTATTCCCTTCCCCAGTGCAGGGTAGCAAACCGGATGTGCGTCTGGTTAACCTCCCTGCCTTTCCTTGCATCTTTATCTCTCTCTCTGTAGCAGTTAATCCGTGAAGGTAAAGGAGGTATCGTTTTACTATGTCGCTTGCGAGTTGCGAAACCAGAAGAATACCGAAGGATGCCTGCAGTGTCAACATGTAAATGACCATTCATTATTGGATAGAAATACTTCAGCCAGCAAGCACGGTTTCTGTCCACAACGGGTTGCAGACCGCCTTTTACCAATAATTCAGATACGGATGTTCTACCGTAGAAGTTATAAATAAAACGTAAGCCTTTGTTCTGCACTTTTTCTAACTGATTAATATTGCGTTTAGTTAAATGACCCCATAATATTACAGCATATTCCAAAATTGGACGAATGAGTGTTTTATATGCCAACATGCGTACAGATGGGGATCGCTTTTAAGGTATTGTAATCGTATTTTAAGGATCGCTTTAGAAAAAACAGTTTACGTAGACATTTGCCTGTAGTTATTTTGGCGTGTTTGTTCCAGTTTAGATGATTAGTTATCCATAATCCAAGGTACTTGTATTCTGCAACTTGTGTAAGATTGACGCTATTGGTGCCGTACTGATAACATAATATAATATGGATCATTCCACGCAACTGCCCCAATCTTGGCACTCCACAATCTCCGATTTACTTGAAAAAAAATTGAGAATTGCCTACCTAAGTCCAAAATTGTTTCCCCAAAAAATTATTGACAAAAAAATTTCCAGTACCGCAAGCTTCATTTGAATTTTTTCGGAAAGCTCGAGACCATAGCTCGTAAAACACGTTGGCGAACATCCTTTCTTTTATTATTAGGTCAAGACAAAGTTTTACCTTTCGAACAATGATTGGCGTTTTATTTCAAATAAGTTTTACGAGCTTTTACGCTTTCGTGAATTTTTTGTGACCTCAAGTATAAAGAATTTGGTCCGTATTGACGATTTCGTATAGACAAAAATTATTAATAAAAATTGAAGAGTTGACATTAGCATGCTGCCAAAATGTGTTACTAAAGACTAAAAATAATTAAGACGTATATAATGTGAAATAAATTGCACAAGTGGTGATAAATTATCAAGAATGTTCATTTTGGCACATCGGCTGTTAATTCAATTATGAGACGGTCCTACTAAAAATCATGAGGTGGTCCTATTAAAATACTAAATATGCAGATTTAGTACCAACCTTCATAGGCTTCACACTCAGAAAGTTTTAATAAAATTTTTTCGTTTTAAGCGATAAAAATATTTTTGAATTTTGTGTTACCGCTCTCTGAGTTTGGACGTGTTTAGAGTCGTAAACACGCGTCCTAGCAGTAAGTACAAGCTGCACGGACGTGGGGATTATCTGGACAACGTAATCAGCTATGTCCCAGCCTTTTCAAATTACTTCCAAGCTAGTGTCTACTGTCGTTAAGGAGAAACGTGGGACCTACTAGACAGCATTTATCCACGTGCCACTGTCAGATGGCAGCCTGCGTATAGTATACATATATATGCTTACGCAGCACCGGAAAGTGGTATTGATTTGTTCAACACACCGCTACCTATATGCTAACATTTATAAGCAGAAATATTACGATGGAGCAAAGGATCAATCGAAGAGAAAAAAAAAAGATATGCTGCTTGGCAGCAAAGTCGCAGATATGCACCAACATATGGTCAGAGGTGCCAAATGGTCAATTAAGTAGAAATATATCCGTCCTAGCTGCAACTTGTCAGCGATGCAAAACGTGTTATTTTATGAAGAACAGCACAACGAATTAGGAAGAGCAATGCGATTAGAAAAATGGTCTATATAGAAATAAACTTTTTAAACATGTTTTGCATCGTGGACAAGTCGCCGTTAGGACCAACATAATCGTGCATAATTGATCATTTGACACCAGTGACCATATGTTGGTGCATCACTGCAACTTAGCTGCCAAGCATCATATCTTTTTCTTACAGCGAAATCTGTTATGAGATCAGAACACGGGTCACGCGCGGCATCGTAGTTGTGCATGTCACCGGTGTCCGTAACCAGTATTGAACGAAACAAAAAATCAGTAAACGAAAAACAATAATGACAAAATGTGATTCTAACCCGTGTCCGTTGCGTTCCAGCCCAGTATTCTACCAAAAAGCGAGGCCTCTTTTTTGTTTGTTTTAATTTTGTCTTTATTGACCACTAAGCCAGGCCAGCGCTTTGAACTCGTTTCTAAGCTGGCCTTAGGCAGGCTTGATGTCGGGAAAGAAATTGCGTTCAGATGAGTAATAAAGCTTTTTAGAACACCAAAGGAACAGCCAGACGTCACACAATGCGAATTTCGTAATGAGTGGGTCGTATAATATTCCAACTCATTAAAACTTGTTTTTGATTACCTTGCACTATATACGGCACATACCCGCCTCAGGCGTATTTCTTCATCGTCATCAGCCTCTGCAGAAAAAAATGCCCGAAATTCCTAATAAATCGGTAGCGAATACCGCTGTTCTCCAAACAATGACGAATTATAGCGTAGTGAATGCTGGCCTACCACAGAAAATTCATTATTATTCATGGTGTAGTGGGTACCCAGTAGTGTGCTTGTAGCATCCCAAAGAGTGTTTAGATGGGGCTCTGAAAGGTCGCTCTTCTAGCTTACGCTGTGACTGTGCTGCGCGTTCTGCGCAAGCCTGGCGTTTTTTTTTTCTTTTTTCATTTCCATTGCTCAGTTGCTTCATTGTGATCTTCCTACTTCTAAATGTTAGCTTATAGGTAGCGGTGTGTTGCACACATCGGTACAACTTCCCGCTGTTGCGTAAACATATATGTATGTACAATACGCAGACTACCAGCAGACGGCGGGATGTGGTTAAATGTTGTCTAGTAGGTCCCGCGTTTCTCGTTTTCTAGGGGTAATACTACATTTTAAATAGTTTAAATGGGTACATACAAAGCTTATTGGGTTTTCAAGATGGTCCCCCACGTCCGTGAAGCTTGTACTTACTGCTAGGACGCATTTTTACGGCTATATAGATATGTCCACACCCGAAATTGCTAACACACAAATTCTAAATATTTTTCTCAAGTAAAACAAAAACTTTATTTTATGAAACTTTCTGAGTGACTGTCTAATGAAGGTTGCTACTAAATCTGCTATTGCGAATATTTTTAGTAGGACTGCCTTATGGTTGAATTAAAAACCGAAGATGTGCCTAAATGAACATTCTTGTGAATTTGTCACCACCTGTACAATTTATTTTGCACTGTATATAACTAAAACTATTTTTGTCTTTAGCGAATCACTTTCACAACATTATATAGCCAATTATCTTTTTTTTTCAAATTTTGTTTTTCTAAGGAGCCCTCCCACCTCAGGGTGACACCGGGCATGGCTCGGGGCATCGTTTCAAAATAAACGTTACTTCGTTCTCTCTCTCTCTCTCTCTATGAAAAAATCTCCAATATAGACCAGATTCTTCATATTTGAGGCCACATAAAAAATCCATGGATGCGTAAAAGCTTGTAAAACTTATTTGAAGTAAAATGCCAACCAATATTTTAAAGGTTAAAACTTGTACTCACCTAATTTAAACGGAACGGAGTTTTTGGCAACGTGTCTTACGAGCTGTCGTTTTGAGCTTTCTGAAAAATTTTCAAATGAGGCTTGCGGTACTGAAAAAACTTCTTCGCAAAAAATATTTGGGGAAACACTTTTGCCTTCAAGTAGATTGTTCTGACTTTTTTAATTAAATCGAAAATGGTCGAACGCCAAGTCTGGGACAGTTGGCGTGGAATGACCCATATCTAAGCTGCATGGCAACGCGAAGCCGAATCGAAACTGAAATGCCGAGACGAGGATTTCGAATCTTCAGGGGGAGGGTTCGATAGCATGAGTGGTGCACAAAATATACACAATTACACGCAAAAGGAAACATACACGGAAACATACAAATGAAACAACAATGGAAACACAGGTGACCACCACGCACTTCGTCGCAACCCCCCATGGTTCCCTTTGGTGGGAGATTGTGCAATTTTCAGTCGAGCTGCACCAGTAAATTAGAATCCAAATTTAAGTGCACCAGCATGCGCACACACGCTTTCAGCTAAAGCGGGCATCAACGGACATATGCAGATGTCATAAGTAGATAGATAGATGTGTGGCGTTCCGAAAACTACCATACGATTATGAGGGACGCCGTAGTGGAGGACTACAAAACTTCGACCAGTTGGGATTCTTTGACGTGCACCCAAATCGGAGCACACAGGCCTACAGCGTTTTCGCCTCGGAAATGCAGCCGCCGCAGCCGGGATTCAATCCCGCGCCCTGTGGGTCAGGAGCCCAGTATGACAAAAGCAGGTCAGCAGAGGCTCGTATGAAAAAAAAAATGGAAAGAAGCAACTGGAGGATACAGGTGCGAAAACATGGCAGAATAAGGCTTATGCGCGATGAAAAAAATGCGAAAACTAAATACATACTAGCGTGTAGTTAGGAAGAGGTAAAAAAAGAAGGTTCTGATCCGTCCGTTCTTCGTGCATGTCTTAGGGCTTCTTGTGCGGTGTTGATGCGTGTCTTCATTGCTGTAGGACGTCCTAACTAAATATATACGGAAGCGGAAATTAAGTTTCTTTAGTAGCGCCTTTTCTTCCGGTTAGCGCGGAAAGGCGTCCAGTAAGGCGCCAGAGCTTCCGGCTCCAGAAAGTTTGATGAAAAGAGGTGGCCGTGGAAGCTATCGTGTTTTCTTGCCGAAGCAGGCGCTTTTGTAGTTTTCTGTTCTCTTCTAAAGGCGTCAGGGGCATTTTCTTTTGAAGGGACAAAATATCTTTGTACTGTACTTTTAGATAGCTTTACGCTTTACTGTAAAACAATTGCGCTAGCGTTCACGTGGAGCAAGATAAAAGGCTGCAATAACAGGCACCTTTTACAACTTCGTGGCAAAAAAGTTTTGACAGCTCACAATTTCACACCCGTCAAAGTTATTTTCTTTTTTTTGTTTTTTTTTTTGCACGCCTATGACAAAAAGCATTTCTTTCTCTGCTTTTCACATGCGCTGAACTTGGCGATTGCGAACCAAGCAGGACCAACAGTGGATTATCATAATGCACAATGCACTGGTGTTTCTTCTTGAAGCCAGTATTTCTTGGTTCTTCCTACGGAGCTTGAAGTTGGTCGAGAATGGTGTGGTGAAAGACTATCGAATAGGCACCGTAATATTTAGGCAGGCGAGCACGAGCGCGTGTACACGTGTGTGCGTGTGCATGTGTTTGTGTGTGTGTTTGTGTGTATTTTAGTGTGTGTTTTCCCTGTCTAAATGAACAAATGACAAAATGTAGTGCCGAGAAGTGCAAAAGCTACCTTATACTTTGTAACGTGGAGGCACACGCACTGATCCCGTTTTGGGGATGCACCATATGTGGAATGTATAGGTTAGATCTTTGCGTATGTATACAATTACTTTGCCGGGATTACCACAGGTCCGTGAAGTCAAGGATCCTTAGGAAGTTAGCTTGATCAGTTTTGTCAAGTTTTGTTCCCATATTACTAATTAGGAAGTCTGTTGCACTAACATACTGGCGAAAAAACAGCGAATCGGTGATTTAAGACCTCAGGCATTCCACTGAAAAATCATTGCACTACGCACTTCATTGCGGAACAAAGGTGGCGTATACGAGCCATTTAGTCAACGTAAGGTTGTCAAGCACTGAACTTCGGGCATTCAAGACTTGCACTGCGCATCGTGCTGTCGGGGTGTTCATATCACCTACAAAGGTGGGGATTGCATCGATGAGAGACTTGATCATTATAAAAAATTCTTGGTCACGCTCTCGGAGCTCATCTGGGTGAGATTCAGAGTGTGGTGCTACCAGCTCGCTTTGCAGCTTATCTGTATTAGTTATTTTAAGAAGTGCCAGCCTTTCTCTCTTTCCTTCTCCTGCTCCTCTTCCTCCTCCTTTTAGGAAGTGATGGCCACGCTTCTTTCACGGCTTGATTTCAAGTGAAGAATTCACAGAGTGCGTGCTGTTTGCGTTTGGTGGTGGTAATTATGTTGCTTCAACCGAAAAAGGCTTTGCAGCAGGCATGGCAATGTAGGCGGACCTTCTTGATGAGTGCGACGAGAACAATGTCACCTCACGGCAACAGGTGCTTCTCGGTAAGTCGAACGGTCTCTCACGATTTTCTCACAACTGAGATTTTCTGCCTCATTTTCGTACGAATAATCATAGGGTCTTTGGCAAATCGGACAGTTCCGGGATTTAGCTTTACAGTGTTCGGTGGAATGTGGTGCATCACGACGTGAATTTGTAGAATTTTCACAGACGGCGCTCACAAGACCAAGTTTCTGGCATGTTCGACATTGAAGCAGCTTAGGAAGAAAGGGCCACACAGCATGTGAAATATGACCCACCTGTATACACGTCAGTGCAGAGGCTCACTCTTGAAGTCTATCTTCACGCGTCGAGACCTTCCTATACAGCACACCTGAAGCATTTGATGTCCGTTATTGGCTGGCTTAATTAGAATCGGCAGATCTCCATTTGTGATGGTCCCATAAATGTTATATATGACGCCGGTATTTCCTTCTCATCCTAGAGGAATAGCCATTCGAACGTTCATGCCACCTAGAATGGTGACCTTGCTCAGAAAATATAATGCAGGCGCTTGAGCGAGGTCCAATTCGATAACATTTTTCCGATAAATCACCCTGATTTCTACAATACTGTTCAATAAAAGTGTCTCAAGCTCTGAAGATACCGCTTGCCTGTTCGACAGTTTTATGTTGGTTGTTTGTTGCGTAGACAAGAAGAGGATAGTGTACTTCGTTGGGCTCTGCGGGTTCATCACAGCAGCTGCATTCATAGAGACCTTTAGCATCCTCTACTTTGCTTTCTGGTTCATAACAGTCACGTATTCCTTGTCATGACTGTCGGTACTGTCGTAAAGGTTAATGATAGTTACCTCGCTGTCGATCAAAATGCAGTTTCGCTTCCCTGAGGCTGCCGACCTGGATGCCGGCTAATCGGGTGGGAGTGCAGAAAAACGTCTTTCGTATATATACAAGCATGTAACTTGATGTTCTCCGTATAAATGCAAAAATAGCAGAAAAGTCTAAAGATTAACCGCAAGCACTCATCTTCAAGGCAAGCAGGTGGGTCATTCCCGCAGAATATGAGCTTATCTCCTACCGCGATGCATTGATCACGAAGCTTTAAGTGATGACTGATGCCCTCGGCATGCTGACATGCATAGTCTTCTCCAGTCTACTGAACACAGTTTTCACTCTCGTGCCATGAACTCACAGCCATCATGTTGAGCAGTGTGTAAGCTATCATCTTTGGACGCTATTTCGAAAACGTTAGGCGTACCAGGACATTCCGCCGCTTAGAAACGCCCGACCTAAACATCGCAAACAAAATTACTTGCTAAAATGAAGTACTGATCGTTTATTATTCATTGCCACAATTTGGGCCCCTTGGCCCTTGAGGTAGTCAGGTGATACAATAAATAGGATTCAAAGAAGAGCTTTACTTGCGATGTGTGCATCTTTATGCCCTTCTGAATGATTACCAATCACGTATGGTGTGTAGACACTACACCTGAGGAAAGGACAACTAACCAAAAAAGAAAAAGTTTCTCTGGTAACGAAATTGAACAACTTCTTATAGATCAACGAATACTAGTGGTGTGCGACTACTCGAAAATTTTGAATCATGAATCTAATAGCATTGTATTCAATTGCAATGGTACATATCCGAAAATAATTGAAATACCGAATACGTTTCAAAATAAATAGCACCAACGGGAGAACTAAGCGTCATTTTTCTTCTTTTATTCCCTAAATTGATTCTGCACACAGCACAAGCTTTTACCAGATAACTGAAACAATATTGATTGGCGTATGAAGGCGACTCTTCTTAAAACTCCCTTTATGCTCACTTTTTTTACTATGCTGAAGTTGCGTCACGTTAATCAGCTCCTGTCTTCACTTGATCATAACTGAAAATAGTGACTATGACTGCTTGAAGCTTCACCACCAACAACAGATCAGAGTGTTGCGTTTGCATAAGTGAAAAAAAAAAGATAGAATAAAGAGAGTGTTTTTTTTCGGTACAATAATCATCATCCAGCTTGTGAGCACTTCCTTTCTTGAACTCTTGCGCAGGCCATTTTCATACCAGAAATACTGTGTAACGCGAATGACGCACAAGTCGTTCGTGACCTGACAGTTCTTGGCGCGTGGCGATAAAGCAAGGAGAGGAACGCGACATAGATGAATATTGTTGAAAGACCGAAAGACGCCTTTTTTACTCTATATTTATCAGGATGATTTTCTTGCGAATGCAGTTTTAAACTGTTACGTGCTTTCAGTGCGCAGGAAATTTCGGGATGGCAGGTTGATCTTCGTAATTACATCGTAACCTGTATCTGCGGTGTTTGGTTAGCGATTAGTTGGTTTGTGTCTCGATTTTATTTTTAGAATGATGCGACGGAGTCATTCATTGATAACGTTAGTGAATGCTCTAATTGAACCCACAGAAACCAATATTACTAGGGCTCCAGTTTCTGGTGTGTAAACCCTTACCTCAGTTTTCGTAACTCTGGCACTTGAGTCGATTAAAGCTAACTTTAGTAGTCTACGGTAAACATTTGCGAGCATTTTTTTTTTTCAAAAAATTGTTGTTGTGGTCTAAGACTGTTTTGAATACGCTATACTTGCTATTCCAAAGCTATTCAAACAGTATTCGGTTACTATTCGAAATCGCTTCGTTGCCATCACTTGAGGGCATGTTTGCATACACTAAAGACGCGCGTTCTAGGTGCCAGAAGTAGGCACGAATAACACCAATTTAGGCCTCCAAAACCGTAAATACAGAGGAAACAAACCGTTATGTGAATGAAATTATTTCAAGTAAAGATTTCCGTGAACTTGACTTACGCAAGGAAACAAGAAAAATGTTGTTATGGTGGCAAAAAAAGCTCCAACGGTGGAATATAGGCATGCAATTGTTGTTTTGCTCGTGAGGTTCACAGAACATGGTTCCTCTTTTCATTCTGAAGCATAATGGCAAACTAAAGGAAAGCCGTACTTTTTTATGTTCGTATCTAACTCATTGCATTGTCAATTAATCTTAGATTCTCCTTCTATTGTCTAGAATAGCGAGTGAAATGTCCACCGGCTAATCGACGCACTCCTGTATCTCATTCTTTTTGGCATCGCTAAGACAGGCAGTGCCGTAGCAGATAGCAAGACCAGAAAAAAAAAAGAGATGATTCGCACTGAACGGATATATTATCGCAAGGTCGATTAGTTCACTATTGATGAACACTTTGAAGGCTCCGTAGCCAGGTTTAATATTTCGAAGCTGACAAGGGTAACGCCTGAACTAAGCGCTAACAATCACATCTGCGAAAATTTGGAGTGCTATGCGCGCTTCGTAAAGGCGTTAAATTACAAATGGACCGCTTGCTAGCCCTTCTGGCAAAACGTCGGCGTGACGTGCAACCACGACTCTTCCTGCGCAGTTATACGAGCTCTTACCTCGTTCTCTAAGTTGAATTTAGACAATTTTAGCAGTGCGTTAACGGTGCCCTCCAGTCAGACCTCTGCATGCTAGTGACTTTAACCAACTGCCTCCTAGATTTCCCGTGCCTGTCGGATGAGCGCGAAACGCCCGTCATCTATGGCGGCGCTGCCTACGTAGGGGTAAGGTTCTTTGTACTTGGCCTTTGGGATCGGCAAATTCGGCATTTGCTACTAATTTCAGAGGATGCCTTGTATTAAAAAAGCTGCTGGCTGAATGACCGCGTCACTTACGTAGGGTTAATTATCATTATACGTTTACGCCTTTTTAAAACGTTTTTACGTTATTTTTGATGCATATAAGATCCAAAAACGTAAAAACCTATTTAAAGACACCCCTACTTGAGTTGCGCCACCACCTTAGTTCAAACGACCACCGCTTCCCAAGTGACCGCCGATAATTCGACAGGCATAGGAAATCTAGGAGGAGTTGCTTTAACATAAACGCGTAGAAGGAACTGTAGTGCGTAGGTGTAAAATGATTGTGCGAGCAGCGGAAGGCAGAGAACACAGCTTGCTCCGCTTACCAAGCTGATTGAGTAGAGGATGGAGGCACGCCCACTTGGTTCTACTGTGATTTTGAAGCTCAGCTGACCGCGTCTCGGCAAAACGTGCTCGTCAAAAGAGGTGGGGAGCATTAGGCTTCGCCGTGAAGAGTGAACGCGACAGCGACATGTTGATTGAACTTGATGGCTAGGTTAAACCCGATAGAGTTCTGTTAAATCAATGTTACCCAGTAACATAACTAACGGTCCCAAATGGCACTGGAAAGTGAAATTTGAGGTCCAACAGTAGTCAGAGATGCACTGATTTTCCATATTTGCATTTACAGGCACTCATAAGCATTTAAGAACAAATGCCAAAAATAGGCAATTGTAGACACTTTAAAAACACCATACAAGTCCTTCTTAACCTCATATTCATGCTCATATATGTGAAAGTGACCCGATATAAACGGAATGACCAAAATAAGCCAATTTGGTCCCTGGTGATTCATGTTCGATTCGTATTCGATTCGGCTCTAGAATTCACTATCTGGACACTGCTACCAATACGCGAAAATTGAGTGAGAGGTCTGCGCAAACTTCAAACATCCGTCGTTCGTGCTCGCGTGCCAGCAATTGGAATTCGGAAGGCCGCGTGACCGATTGCGCTCGAACGCACAGTATGCGCTGCCTGCCTGCCTTCCACGTGAAATGTACGCAGGCGCGAGAAGGCAGAGAGGACGAAGCGAGCGCGGCGGTGACAGCCAACTTCTCTGGACACGCCCGATTGTAAATGCCCATCGATCGGCTTACATTGGCGACTGCTGCCGCGTTGCCAGTGGATGAAGAGATTGGTTCGCGTATATAGGCAAGCACGTGCTGGCAGCTGCATCGGGACTCCTCGGCCCCAGTCTGGAGCCAAGACTTTTCGGTGCTTGTGGTCCAAGGCCGATGCTTTGCTGCCTCTTTAGCATCCGAAAAAAAACTCCTCAAGAGTAAATTTACTGAGAGCTAGCGTTAATGCCTCCATTCCCAGGAATGTTTTCGTATTTAAATACTATACTGCCAATTCTTCGTGGTTGTGAAACACGCACCGAAAAAAAAAAGCGCAGCAGTAATCCTTGAGTTTCATGATTGGGAGATTGAGTTGACATGGACATATGCGTGCGTGGTTGGGATGTTCCTACAGAGGCAGGGTTATTCATGAGCTGTCAGACAAACGCTCCTCCAGAGTATTCCCTGCCATGTATAGTATTTCACCATGTACAGTTATTCCACTGAAGCCTCAGTGCTGAAAAGTCAGGGACCGGGGAATGGGACAAGATGTCCTCTCTCTGCGAGCCGCTTAACTTTTGCGAGTCTCTTAACTTTTACATTAGACGTAAATAAATCACATTACATGATTGTACGAATTTATTAAATTTTCATTTTCATCAAACAAGTTGACGCGCGGCGCAGTACTCGCTGTGGTATGACCTCTTAAATTTATGATCAAGAATTTAATCAGAATTTCACGCATATCTCAAATACTTTGTCGTTCTATCCGCCCAATATGAATTCCAAGGTTTCAGTAAATATGGGCCGGATACTATAGATTCGTAAGGTTGCATTACAGTTCATTGCTTGATTTCTACTACGTTCCCGCGACCACCACTCCTGTTAAAAAGTTAAAATTATTGCATCGCGTTACATGCAATGATAATGGAAAACTTGTTGTCGTCTGAGTGCCTCACTAAGTTCTTCACACGCTACCGGTGCGAAGCATGTGATTGTGTGAGAACCAAATTGGCACATACACTCAGTGCCAGCTTAGGCGGCACTCGGATATCCTTTAACTTATTCCGAATGGGTTCAATCAGGTTCTATCTTTAGCTGCACGATCTTCCCCAAACAGCAGAGGCCTTTTTGGCAGCAGGAGATATAAATAATAACCTTTACAAGAAACAAGCCTGGCAGCTAGACATTCGACAAACAATAACTAAGGAATGATTGGGGGCGCTAGAAAGCATGAAGAGATGCATCGCACGTTTCGAAGTAAAGAAAAAAGTTATTTTACTTCGTTTATGTGTGCCAGTAGATTGTTCCGACGTGCGTAGTGTTATTGCGCATTGTGTTTCATTTTGCATTAATAATAACATTGCTTCTGTGTTGCTATGAATGTTTCCAGGATGACATAGCTTTTTTTCTCCTTTTTGTCTAGTTTTTGTGATCGCAGCATGTAGCCTCTGATTCCTAGAGAGGTCCCATCATAACGAGTCAATACGCTCCCAAGACGTAATGGTTCCAGCGTGATCATGGGCACAATGAAAGCCATGGGAAAGCGGCAAGCACAAACTTTAAAAAAAGTTGTAAGCTTTTTCGAAATATGTAGTATTCATGAGAAGATTTTCGTTGAAATTCCGACTACCAGTGAGTTTAACAACTCCAGTTTAAGAAAGTGACATTTCCACCTATGAAAAAATGTTTGTGCGATATAAAAACTAACGCACAAACGTAGCGGAAAGAAATAGCGTGTATGTAAGTTTTCGTACTCTTTTTCTTTAATGTCTTACTGGTTATATTCACCAAAATACAATGAGTAAAAAATAAGGCCTTGGTAACAGAAAGCATGAGATCAGCGTCAGATGCCCGAAGCATCATGATCGTGCGATACCAAATAGCACAGAAACCGTAATTTCTCCCACCTTCCAAAAGTGTAGAGTCTATGTAATACAGGCGCGGACTCTTACTTCGTCTTTATTTTTATTTTGTGTTTATACAAAAATGCGCGTTCGCAATACGCGTAGCGAAAATTGTTTCTTCGCGTATTCATCGAGTCATATACTTTCGATATCTTCTGTTTATTTATTGTTCCTACATGTCATGTCGCATCTTTCACGGCCGAGTGAACTCCTCAAATTCCCGCCGTAATCTTCTTCGGAAATAGGCAGTCCACCAAAATTGCCGAAAAGGCAGGGGAAAAATGTGAGCGTCACCGAGGTGCAAGCCAAGTCATGCATCTGTTGGAACAAACAGAAACGTAGGGTGTTAATAGGTCTTTTTCATGCTTCCTTTGTTATACGTGCGTTATAGTTTTTTTTTCTTCCTTGCACGTTTTGCAACATTGCGTGCCTCACACCATAGGCCCGATTTTCGGCCCTCAAAGAACTTTCATGAAATTTGATTACCTCTTTTTTTGTTCTTTGCATGTAAAGCGTCATGGCTCATCTCCTAATATTACTTCGTGTTCGCAAATACTCATTGAAGAGGAAGATTAAACTCTTCGCCCTTCTCTTTTTTTTCTCCTTATTTTGAAGACTTCGTAATAACGCCTTTATGTACGCAGCTTCGCAAGCTCTTTCCTGGCATCGTCTGGCTCCCCTGGGTGCTTACGGGTACGGCACCATTCAGGAAGATGCGCACATTTAATCTCAGGGCCCAAAGACCTTCACCTCTGTTTTTTTTTCGTCCGTTCGTTCTTGCTTTCGTTGATCCGCACGACCATCCGTGCGTCAATCCTTGCGTTCGTCCGTATGTCCATGCGTCCATCCGTCCGTACGTCCGCGCGTATGTCTATCTGTCCGTCCATCGTCTAGTCTGTCTGTCCGTCCGTCCGTGCGTCCATCTTGTGAACACTCCAAGTACCGCCATCTTGCATGCCCTGTGGCACATACCCGCTCCGCGCGTTCATCTGTCCATCCGTCCATGCGTTCGTCTAGTGAACACTCCAAGTACCGCCAACTCCCATCTCGCATCCAGGTGGCTACGTGCGACAACGATGGAGGATGGACAGACCCACGCCTCAAGAAGCTTCGCCCGTAAAAAAAAAAGCGAAAGTGAATAGCAACAAACCGAAGCAGGCCACACAAGACGAGCTGGGCGACCAGTAAACGTGCTCTTTCTGGGTGATCTTGGTGAGCGAGCGCGCCAATATTTCTCTATTAGGCCTGCCGAGCTGACGGGTGCTCGCGCGTGCCTCGTTCGAGTGAGAAAAGCACGCCACGGAAAAACCAGTGTATGAGTGCGGAAAATGCAACAAAGAAGAAGCCATAGGCTCCGACAACGCTGCAGCATCTTCCAGCATCGAAAGGAGTTGTACGGAGCCATCATTCTATTCCAATCTCTTGTGGTCATGGAAAAAATGAAGAGGCCATTCGCGTGCTGTGGTCAACGCCCCTGCAAATGGCAGGTGTGACAGTTGGTCTTTCTTAACGAGACGGCTTATTCAATAAAAAACTGACACAAAGTATTGACTTTTCATCAGTCTCGCTTTCGCAAGAATGCGATCCGCGGTAAGTACGGGTCAAAGGAAATCAAGTAAGACCATAAAAATAGGTAAACGTGGACATGATGCACTTCTGCTGTACAGCGCCCAAAAATCGCTGATGCGCGAGTGCTCTTGTTATCGCGTATAATCACGTTTAATTAGTAGCTCACGACTAGTAATCTGCCAAACTCGGGTCATGACGTAAATACTCTTCCTCTTCCGTCAACTATTTCACACGGTCTCGGCCTACAGGGTCTACGTGCTTGTCATTACAAGTGCCAGCATTGACGAAGTCTCACTTTACTGTCTTTGAGATTTGTCGTCCAGTCCATGTGGAAGAGCGAGACACCGAGGAATGCCATGCGAGGTTTAATGAAAACAGCGCTCTTTGAGGGAGCACTCCTGTTGGTGAGCCAGTGCATATTTGTTTATCCTGGTGCATCAATCTACCAAAGAAAGTTTATAAAATTATCTGTCCAGCCAAACACGCGTTGTTTAATAACCGTAGCTTCGCTTGAACTTGTATAAAAGTATTGTCGTTCTTGTAGTTGGCGTTGTTGGTATATATGTGCACATATATGACAACTTTCGAAAACTAAAGATATGGTGCGATTGATACATTGAGTCTCAAAATACGTGGCACGTAGCAAAGAAAATTCAAAGTTTAGAGACATTTTGATATATTCTCAAGTGCCTGAAAATACAAGAAGTTATTCAGCTGTTTGTGTCGATTAGAAAAAAAACACCCAATTCTTACGCTATGCATAGCGCAGAGAGTGGCCCGTCGGCAAAATAAAGAACCAGCGATGACAGAAATAGGGGAAATAAACCCGGGGGTTACTTCCTAAATGAGTCTATATCCGAATGCCGTATGGTTTGTACTGAAATAAAAAAAAAGAGCCCGTGGGCTAGAATACATCATGAATGAATGGGTGACCGGATGGATGAATGGAAACCTTTATCGGGATTCCTAAAGTGCGTGACTCTGCGTACAGTGTGCCACTCCTACCTAATTCTAACACAGCAAAAATATTGGCGAAGCCGACTGACCAGTGCACGGAACACTAGCAACAGAAAGCTTCATTAATCCAGATTCCCTACTCAGAGTGCAGCAGCCAGTGGGCAGCAGCCTTGGCCAACAACTCTCCAATCGTGACCAACCAGGTTGTGGCTCATTATGAGACACTGCTCGGAAGTATTTTAGAGCAAAAGTTTATTGGTAGTATTTAAGGAGCCGAATCGACACTCAGTCATCCACCTCAGTGGTAACGTGGCTATGTTCTGAAGGTTCAGTTTTGTTCACGAAAGGTTCATTCCAGCAGAAGCAAAATGATATAAGCGCGTGTACTGTGCGTTGTCAATGTATAATAAAGAACAGCATCGAATCCAAGTTTCTGGAGTCGTCCAGTGCCATGTGTTTTATAATAATCGCCTGTATCCGGCATGTACAAACTCACATGTTATTATCAACATACACGCACGGCAATATTTTAAAATGTATGTTCATTTCATGCATTGCATCTTATAAAGAGGGCACTGTCCTTCATTCCTCCAGAAAGTAATATATATTAATATCATACTTCGATCTTAACATTTCGAATATCAATTATAATTTACCTTCACCTACCGATACTGAATGGGTGAGGCTTAAAAAACGGAGATCGCAAAACCCAGCAACATATTTCTGACGTTAGACTGAGATTATCTCGCAACTTCTTTCTAATCATGAAAAATAAGGGAACGAAAGATTAGATTTGTTCCTCTTAAGATCAATTGGAACTGTTCAGAAAGCTACAGTGGTCCTGTATTTCTCTCAGAGGATTCGTTCCTTTGGCCAGACGTTGGCCACACCTAAACTTTCCGAAAGCCTTGCAGTGCCACATCCAATAGTGTAGTTGTAAGTAAAAGGTGTATGCTGTTCTTGTTCTGGTGCGACAAAAATGATTTTTTTCTGAAAGTTTGTTTCGACTCTTCGTTACATCGCACCGCGCTTTCTAACTAAATGATTTTGTTTTATTTTGCTTTAACTTATTTTATTACTTTTTGGGGCAGTCGACATAACTGGATCTCATTTCGCCGCGGCAATCATGTCTGCCGAGGCTCGTCTCGAAGTAGAGCACTCTCCAATCTCTCCTGCTATTGGCGCTCACCTGCTCAAAGACGCGGCTCCATAATATTGACTACGAACGAAAGCCATCTGTAGTACCCCGGAGATGATGATACACACAGAAAAGTGTGCGTTGCCAAATAGAGCGATGAAGGGATATCAGGAGCTGCCAACGCGAGATTGGATACGAATTTAAACCCTTAGTTTAAGGATTACGAAAGAAGCAAGGGGAACTCGATTTCTTCTTTCGGCACAAATCCGAAGTTTGGCTTCACCCTATGGAAAAATATTTATATCAAAGCTAAATACGGCTTTCGGCGTTTTACTGCTAAGCCGTCTGCCCTGTGCCGTAGCCGTCGCAGTAGTAGTAGTAGTAGCAGTAGTAGTAGTTGTGGTGGTAGCGGTAGTAGTAGTAGTAGTCATAGTAGTAGTAGCAGCAATAGAGGTACTAGTGGTAGCATTAGTAGTAGTAGTAGTAGTAGTAGTTGTTGTTGTTGCTCTTATTGTTCCAATAGTAGTAGTAGTAGTAGTATAGTAGTAGTAGTAGTAGTAGTAGTAGTAGTAGTAGTAGTAGTAGTAGTCAAACCTACTGGATAGTAAATGAAAAAAAAAACATAGAAAGAATTGATGACAATCATGTTGATAGTGACTTTCGGTACACATCACCGGAAATAAATTCACACTTTCACTTTTATTTATGACATTTTTTGTATAGTTATATAAGATGTAGCAAACGAAGGCATGGAAATACAGTTTGTGGTTTCATTACAACAGAAATTATAGGCTTAAAATAATTCCATTATTTCAACGCAAGGGACGAGACGCGAGGCGTTTGCTGGAACTTCCTTGCGCTGGCACGCAAGTCACGTGATCTGACTTTGACCAATCAAGTGCAGACGCAGATACTTCAAATCTATAGAAGAAAATTTATGATACCACGTGATCTTGCTAGCCAATCACACACACTCACACGCTTACAGCTATCTAGAAGAAAGTAATATGTAACAATGCTGAATGAACACGGCCTTCTGATTCTAACCTCTGACAGCAGCCAGGTACCAGGCTGCCAAACTTGTTGGCTGGGGAAAATAGCAATTTCTCAGTTGGCTTCGCTGAAGCACAGCGTCATCCTGCTCTTAGACAGGAAATGGCAAAGACCCCTCAGCAAAGAAAGCAAATGTAACAATACAATTACGCAAGCGGCTGAGTTCAAACCCAAAGGCTCCGCCTTTCTGGTGTAGGCACCACCCCTACTCAGCACAATTTATTACCCATCCTTTCTTCACACGTTTCGCATATATATTCTCTTTTCCGGAGATCTTCTGAGCATAATCTATTGTGGTATGTTGACATGCGTTAAAAGAATACGGTAAAATGGTCTTCTACGCCTCGCTTTGAAGAGTCTAAATTTTTGGTCCACTTGTTCGCTGAATAAGACTGGCAGTGGTAATACATGTTTCTAGCGAAGTTGTGAAGGAAAGAAGTAGGGACTTTGGTTTCATATATTACCGTAACTATCATGTTAAAACGAGGGGAGCACCTCCGGGCATGCGCACATGCCTTTTGGTTGCTACCCAGGGCATATACAATAAGACATGTGCAAAAGTGGCACACTGCAGCATGCATCAGGTGACTGTTAGTGATGACAAGGCCTTGCCCACCCTAAGACATAATAACACCGAACACAGTCACTTTCATAACCTACTCCGCTACAACTCCATGCAATGAGAGTGTAATAAACGAAGGCAGCCATCTTGCTAACTCACCCGCCTACATGCAATGATACTCTAATTGCACAACCAGGTAATTGTTAAATAGCCACTTACTCAAGCAAGGTTCAATTTACTATTTAAATTTTGTCATTTCGCCAGATCCCTGAGAGCACTTGTTTGCCTTTGGACACAAGCGTGGCCTATTCTTTAACTGAAATTTTCGAATTTCTTCTCTTCTTGTTGTTCCCTTCTGAATTGTTATCCTGTCCCTTATCGCAACTTTTATTCCTGTACCGCATGTAATTACTGCACGCTTCTTTATGACAATAGCCAGCTAACTTCCTCACATGTCAGAATGTTTTAAACATGCATGCATAATGAGACACTATGAAGCTACTGAATATCTGCACTGGCTAGTCGCTCAACAACTATGTTCTTAAAAAATTATCCAGTGGATACGTCACCAAAAAGATCTATGTAGATAAACCAGTGCTTACATGGCACAAATCCTCTGAGCTTACGTAGGTACGCATCAACTTGAAGCGCAGTGTTAGGTTCTTCCCGAGAAGGCTTAGACCACCTCGGTTTCATCGTGGCTAGTGTGTCACCATCAAAGATCGGAAACTTTTGGCTTAGTGGGGGAAAATGAACATAAAAGAATTGTAGCTACTGCAGAGTAAGTAATGCCATGTAAGAAAAAAGAAGGGTGTGCTGTCTAAGTGAACTTCAACTACACACTTCCCGAGCACTGACACGGGGGAAGAAAGAATGTGTATCCCCAAAATCACCTAATAAGAACGATCAGACAACTGGTATTTTGCTCGGTCGAAATGGAAAGGCAAGTAAAACGCTGGGTCAGCCAGAGAGCAGACCATCAGTCCTTGATCGAATTTCACTTAGCGTGTGGCCACGACAACTTGCCCTCAATTTTTTTTATCAGTTCCCACCTGCAGCCAATCTCCCACATTTTGCTCCCCCACGAGTATACATTGGATTTTCTTTCATTTGCGCTATCTGTTGCTTTGTTACTCTCACTCCGCTAGACGACATGGCACAGTTTGTTCTCTCTTTGGTACCCGCCGGCTGAGGGTCAATTTGCACTCCGCTCCTCGGAAGAGCGGCGAAAAGCCGATAGTCGAAAAAAGGGAACACTGATTGCGCGGCACAGCGAGAGCTCTGCGAGCTGACTTTCTGCTCACGTTTTCTTGGCTCTCTGCGGGACGTTATCACTTTTTGCAAATTAAACCTAATTTTTTCATAGTTGTGCGCATGATCTCTATCCATTATACGTATACAGAGGTATCATAAACAGCGTTGTTCGCCGAGATAAAAAAGGTGGTGCAATGGAGGAGAAAATAAGGGAGGTGCTTAGACGCGCCTAGCACTGTGTGTACACAAATCTATAGCTAGTCTAGGCCCTTTTTTTTGGTGCTTCACTATTCGTATCAATCAGCTACTTTTTCTGCCCTAATAGTAATGTTATTACCAAAAATAAAAATAACAATAAAAAGAGTAAGATGACAAACGACGTTTAACCCTTTCAGTCCCAAATTATTTTCTCTGCAAGACATTAAATTTTTTTGAAATTTAGGAGGCACTTGATCATGGCAAGAAACTAGAAGAATCTTTGTTCACATTTTTCAACGAATAGTAATTGAAGTACCAAATGATGCCACGAATATCTAACATTTTTTTAAATATTTCAATAGTCTAAGTTGTTACTTGAAAAGGTATTTGAGTGAGACAGCATGATGTTCAATAGACAAAATCAAAATTTTAGACACAGAACTAGAATAAATGCCCCGTCACAGCATGGCGAAAAGAAAAGCTTTTGCAGTGAAATGAGCGAACAGCACGACTGCTTCTGTTACTTGGCTCTCAAAATAGCACCTCGCTTTCTTGTGTATTCCATGTTGGCCCCATATGCAGGGCAGATGCTAACTACGAGTTTTAAGAAAGAACACAGCTTTATCTTTACCCGCTGCTTGAGGACTAACGTAGAAAATTGACGGTTTCATTTCGTATCACTGGAACGAAAGGAGTTAAGAGGCTTTTTAAAGACCGATAAAGAGGTTGTGGCAAAATAGGATACATCGCTGTCGTTCTGAGTAACACTGTAATCTATCGTTAACCACTAATTTTATCTGTTCGAACACAAAACACGGTCTTCTGAGAAGCAAATGAATGTACTTAACGACTGCTGGAAGCACACTGCGCCGCCCACAGAAATTAGGTTTACGTAGGTTATGAATACCTTTGGCACTAACAAATGTTATGATCATCAATGACAATCATGCTATCAGGTTTTCTCTTCTTCATTCACCTCTGCGCAATGAGAAACGCAGTAAGTATCACTGCTAAGTGATTGCCAGATCGATAGATATGTAGTAACAGAAAGCACGCAGCTCTGCCTCTTACTTTATATAGTTGCATTATTCAACAGCTACAATTAAACTTTTACTGTTTCATTGACGATCTGACTAGCGAAATAACACCAATATCTATAAAGTAGATACGTAGCAGAACAAGCATATTCGGTGAATGCGGGAGGCCTAACCGAGATCCTCTGTAGAGTACATGCCTTATACATTAGGGTATATAAGCCTTTGTCGGCTCCACGCCCTGCTACAGACGCTGCTGTTGCGACATTATACATGCACTTGAGGATGCTCGACTCTTCACACGTGGCGCGTACACTTTATCGACGTCCGCGAAATGAGGTTAAAGTTGACGCTGGCTCTGCAGCGCTCCCATGAGAGCCATAGACTGAAATGTAAGCATGTCCTCGCTACAAAAAAAAATAAAATACAAACTGAACCGTTTGCAGCAACGCGATGTCACCACCGGTTCATGCTCAACGAGCTGTCACCAGCTCAGTTTTACAAACAAGCTTTTGAAAAGCACCGGCTTCGCTAATGCCAGAGGCACATCTGGGGTTATTTATTACTGTCACCGAGTGAGATAAAGAGGGAACTTCAAGTACCAGAGAGGCAGAACTTTACTGCCTGTGCGACGTTGCGCCGTATCACTTAAGGTTTAAAACACCATTAGGTAGAATAAACTGCCCGAAGGTTGAATTGCGCTTAAGCATATTTCTTTGTACGATGCGGTTCATAGTTAAAGAACCCCTCGTTCCTTTCCGCTTCATCTCTCTTCACTGTGGTAGTATTTAAACTTATGTAACCTAAACACTCGTGTAAAAACCTATGTAAAGCCTAGATTTTGTGAAGTGGATGCCTAAACATTGTGCAGTTAAAATGAATAGATACAGGTTCTCTCTAACTCAATCTTGTACAAACGGGTTCACAGTTAAAAGGAGCACCTTCATGTGCCACGTCCGTATTTTGCTCTCTGGCAAAAGCCATATGACTTAGATCTGCATAAGAACTGCTAAATACTGCTCGTTGACTGTTCTCACTCCTTTTGATAGACAAGTGCCACGCAAAAACAATGTTTTTACGTCTACTTGCAGTTATGAGGCGCGCAATATGACAGGTGCTCATTAGAGTGTTTCCTTTAACAGTGGACAGTACTGTACGCCAACTCTACAGGACACTGCTGCAGCATACTGGTTGAAGAACTTACGGTTGTGATGCAAGTTATTTCGCTTACGTAGACCACAACCTGAGTCAAAAAGCAAACAACTATCAATTAGCTTACTTCTATCATACTCTTACAAACCAAAGGGTACGAATACATCGAATAGCGAAAACTGCCACTGCTTCTATGAAACTCGTCGCTTGCGAAAATGCTACGGTGAACGTTGGCTCAATTGTTTGAAACATTTGTTAACTGTTTTTCGCATAAAAGGACACGCATAACGGAAAGCCTAAATCCAGTGAATAATCTATACGAGTTGTCACGTACGTAAAAGGTGCGGGGCAATTCATGCTGAGGAGAAGGTTCAGGTAATGTTGTATGTGGATCAGATGGAGGAGGTGAATTCTAAGGAGGCAAGGTAAATCTCAAAAGATGAGGTTTCACTTAACTAACGACGCACTTACACACTTTAGCAACGTAAAACATTAGAAATAAGCAAATGGGTCGCTCCGCCCTATACTTATTAATTTGTGCTTTCTAGGTTTGGATGTCCGATCCCACATCGCACATGGATATCGGAGTTCAAATGTCTGTAAAGTTTCACATAGATATGGTTTAACAAGTAAGGCCATACAAAAGAGGTTATGGAGCATAAAAACCAAATATGGGATCTCTATTACTAGTGATGTGTAGCTCACATACAGTGTTCAGGAGAGGTTGCACTATTGCAATAATAAGAGAACCTAAGAGAGCGGCCTACACTTGGAGTTACGAGAAGCCAAGTCAGTAATGGTGACCAGTGAAACTCTTATCAGCTTGCACTTGCCCCTTCTAAGCGTCATAAGCTAGCCAGCTGCAGCACCATGAGGGAATACGTTTGAGGTTGGACTTTATGGAAAGGTGATCAGAACGATTACTAATAACACAATAAGATACATATGGGTAGCAATGTCGTTAATACATACTAGGGAGAGAGATAGAGAAAAAGTAAGGCTGGGAGGTTTACCAGATAATGGCATCGGGCTTGATACCTAACACGGGGGGCTGAGAAATAGGGGCAAAAAAGAGGGGGTTGATGGAGAAGAAAAAAAAAACGCACGTGCACTCATGAGAACTCGAAAGCACACACAAAAAAGACGTTCTGGCTACAACCGTTCAGAAAGGTCGGTCGATCGCAAAAAGTGCAGCAGTGCTTTCAGGTCCTTCTTCTGTGAAGTTGCATCTTGTTAAAATTGTAAAATTCAATTCCTCCGACAGAGGTTGATTATCTAATTTGCTGAGTTCCTTGCGAAGGCATAGTCGTCAGTGTAATTTACTCTAGACCGTCACAAAAAGATATGTCGGATGGTTTCCCCTTTGCCACAGTGGCCACAGGCTGCGGTGTCAACCATCCCAATGCGGAAATCGTAGGCGTTGTTAAACGCAACGCTCAACCCCAGCCTACATAAAAGGGTCTGATCTGCTCGGCAAAACTTCGTCGGGACTTGAAGACTTACCGTAGGGTCTAGCGAGTACAATCGGGCGTGCAAGAAGCGCGGCTGATTCTATTGTGGCGTGGTTTCCTGGCCAGCAAGCCAACCGAGCTTTTGTGCAGCATCTGTCCTAGAAAGCGGTAGTAGCAGTTCATGGTCCTCTGCGTGCAATGAGCGGGCAGCTTGATCAGCCCGTTCATTGCCGATGATTCAGCAGTCACTGGGTAACCACTGAAACGTAGTTTGGTGCCCTTTCTCATTCAGGTGGCGCATAACCACTGCTATCTCTAGTACCAGCTGCTCGTGTGTTCCACGGCGTAAGGCTGAGAGACTGCAGTGCCGCCTTCGAGTTGCAGAAAATAGTCCACTTGCGTGTAGGTTGATATCGAAAATTGCAACGCGTTACGAAGGGCTGCCAATTCTGCTGCCATTGATTTTGTTGCTTGGGATGTCTTGAATTTATTCGTCGTGACCAAGCTTGGTATCACGGCTGTTCCGGTTGAGCTGAGCGGCCGAACCGATTCATCTGTGTATATTTGTGTGGAGTCTTGGTATTTCTCCTACAAGAGAAGTAGTGTGAGCTGTTTAAGAGCCAGTGACGACAAATTGGCCTTTTCTGGACGCCAGGTATGGTAATATTAAATCATTGGTTGAGCGGGGCTCCATGGCGGAGTCACAGGTCTAGCGGCAGGAGAGAACCACGTTGTTATCGACTCGCCAAGTGCGGTCACTGTTTTGCAGTAAGATGTGCGTGGTCGGTCCACTGGCACAGAGACTAGGTGATGGCGAGGAGTTCATGCAAGGTGTCGTATATGTGTTCTCAGCACTTCAACATTAATGTGGGTCTTGATGAGGTGGTCCCTTGTGATGGCGATAGCTGCTGTTGATGCACATTGGGGCAAGCCTAGAGAAATTCGGAGTGCTTGAGACTGGACTCTATGAAGCATTCGTATACTTGTTTTAATTGGATTGGTTAATGCAGGTAGGTTGTACCGAATGAATCCGAGGAAAAGAACCCTGTATAGTGGCAACATAGCGGCTGTGGACATTCCCCACTTCTTTCCAGCGAAGAACTTGAACAAATGGTAGACGTCTGTCAGCCGTCTTTTCATGTATGATACATGTGAGCTCCATGAGAGGTCTCTGTCAATTATACCACCTAGGAACTTGTACGATTGGAGGTAAAGTATCCTTTTGCTGTTTATCAGAACGCTGTAGTTCTGCATTGGTTTGCGCATAAATGCCACAAGTGCACATTTTTCAGAGGAAATTTCCAGACCTCGTTTACGAAGGTAAATACCAGCAAAAGTGACAGTACTTGGCAGATGCTCATGGAGCGCGATTAGTGATAGGTTGCATAGAACAGGGCTAAGTACGCCACCCTGAGGAAACACCACGGTGGCTGTAATATAGCGAAGTGTCACCATTCTCGGTTCTCACGAAAAAGTATCGCTCAGAGAGAGAGCTGCGTAGCCACTGAAACATCCGACCACCCTCTTCTACCTCCTTGAGAGCGGTGAAGATAGCTTCATGAGTGACGGTATCATACGCCCCTTTAACATCAAGAAATAAACAAGCGCAGAGAGGCTTATGGCCTTTTTCGTGTTGCACGTAACTGACCAGGTCTATGATGCTATCAATTAATGATCGGCCACGGAAAAAAACCTGTCATAGCGTCTGTGTAGATGTTGTGATGCTCCAGGTACCATTTTTGATATAATGGTACCAATGCATAGTACTGCTCCCGAGACCAAACATTGAGATAACTAACAATGAGTAGGGAAAGAGTTATGTCCCATCAGAAAAAAAACATGTTTGCTCCTAAAAGAAAGAAAGAAAGAAAGAAAGAAGAAGGAAGGAAGGAAGGAAGGAAGGAAGGAAGGAAGGAAGGAAGGAAGAAGAAAGAAAGAAGAAAGAAAGAAAGAAAGAAAGAAAGAAAGAAAGAAAGAAAGGAAAGAATGGAAAGAAAGGAAAACAGAAAGAAAGAAAATATAGCCCCATAACTAAGCTGTGATCAACTTCAAACATTCTAGTTCACACCTCTACCAAGTACAACTTATAGCCACCATATCAGTGTCGCTATACGCAACTAAACAGCTATATACCTACGAAAAACATTTTCAGCGATCAGAACGGCTGTTTTTATCAGGTTAAAGCAACAAACAGCAAACAAAGATTATGCAGGCGTATTAGTCTATGTATACGAAGCACTTTGTACCAGCCAGTGAATAGCTTGGAGGAAACTCGATACGGGTGGGACCACGTGGTGCTGCGCCGGCCTAAGTGATAAGCCATGCTTTCACAAATCTATATTGTACGCAGGATCCGTCTTTGTGTCCCGAACCTCTATCTTGCTTCAATTTCGGAAACTTCAACAGCGACAGCAGAACAGATTAAAGTCAGAACCACTTCTAAAGCAAAAACGCATTTTCACTTTTTTCAGATTTTTCAATCTAAGTCATGCTCTAAATGAAATCTGAAGTGGTGAGAGTCTATGTAGGTGAAGAGGTACTGAAAGCAGAGTCAATCTACGAGGTTGATCGAATCACCGCTCCACCTAATCTCATTGGGGGAATAGAGCCCACAGAAATTAATTACGCTGTAGCGGCCGGCCTGTTTATCTTTAATTACGCCACTACCGAACCGGATTTCTCGCTGAAGGATCAAGGAAGTGCAATCAGTTTCACGCATATAACATTCCCGTACGAGGACAGGCGTCGGCGTCACAGGATCCACAAAACGTCTTTTACCTGAGTTCCTCTCTCTCTCGAGCTGCTTCAGTGCATTGAATGGATAGGGGCCACTTCCTCGGTTCGTCATCACAGAAAGTCAGAACTGTGTGATTGAACGGGATAGTAGTAATTAAACCAAAGACACCAGCGGCAGACTCTAACATGAAAATCATGACATGCGTCTTATGTAACAACATGACTACATCACTGAAACAACTGAAACAAGAAAATCATTGAAACAACAATAGTACGTGTTAATATGCTTCAATAAAACGCAATTGATTTTCACTATAACCCACACAGGAAATTGTTCAACATCCACCTTTACCGTCATATGCCTTCGGGAGGTCAACTATCCAACAAAGACGTCATAAGGGCGTCACAAGTGAACTTTACTGAAACGTAATTATGCTTCCAATTTGTGACCTCTTGATTACCCTGTTGCAGAACAGTTTTAATAATGATAGTTATTTAAGGGCTTTAACCTCTCAAAACTATCATGTGATTATGAAAAACACGGTAGTGCAGGGCTACGGAAATGTGCACTCTTGGTTCTTTTAACGTTCAACTAAATCTAAGCACACGAGCCTCAAGCATTTTCACCTTCCGCGAAAGGGCGGCCACTGCGGCCTGGATTCGATCCCGCGAACTGTGAGTCAGCAGCCTAGTGCCTTAGGACTGTGTTCACGATCCAACCTCACACTTTCCTCGAGTTTTTCTTATTGATTTTTAATCTTTATCTCACATGATAAACAAATTGGACCAGTACACATTAAACAGTCTTGTCCACGTATTTCACCCTGTTACCATTTTTGTGTCCCTATAACACATGTAGAGAGTACAGGAAGTTGAGGACAACATGGGGTGAGGCTGAGGTTGGTTTGCCAATACGGGCCTTAGCCATAGACCACCGTGAGGGATGGGCACGGTACTTTGTCGCATGCTGTCAACTACAGTGGGCAAACTTCCGAAATTTTTAAAGCAGCGGCGGCACCTCCGAGACGTGCATGTGCATAATGCTAAATGAAGGGAAAAAAAGTGAACTTTACTTCGCTGCACTGGATAACGTCATGGTCCCACACTTTTTCCTGCCTTCTTGTTCAAATTTGCAGACTCCTACTTTGGTGGGTATGCCTAGTTGTTCGTCACTTTTAATTTCTAACAACGCAGAAGAAAACGTGATTTGGTGTGTTTCATTCAATGCATGCAATAAAAGAAGCCTTCGTAGTCACTTACTGAAAATATTGCGGCTTAACAGTGACGAGAGTTTTTCAAAATAATTTTGCAATATTTTCACTGTAGTGGACATCATGCATGGTGTTGGGAACATGGCTCACTCATATGCGGCTTTTGCATGTTATGTGGCTTTACCTTTATGTAGTTCCATGTGTGTGGTTTATGATGTTCCTATTCTTTTAATAGTGCATTACTACTTTTCGGTTGCTAGAGACGCGCCATATAAAAATTTCAGTCATTTTCTCCGTAAGCAAGTACCTTGTGCTAAAAGATGAAAGATGAGCAACTGCATGCGAACAAAACTACATACACATGTGAAAAGCGTAACGTGTGCTTGTGCATTCATGCGTTTTCAATTTCTTATTTATCACGAACAATAAAAAGTAGCTAAACGTTCCCCCCGCCCTCATAAGTCCGGCGCCTCCTTTTTTTTTAATTCGATAGAAAGATCTCCTTACGGTCTTGGTGTTACCCCCGCTAATTGTTTGTGCTCAATCATTCGAGCAACATTGCTGGCTAGATAAAAAAACAGATTTTTTCAGGTTTCTCCGAATACAAAATAACAGACAACCAAACGTACGTTGTTTAAACGCGTAAATTCTTGCCATGCAACAAAGCGCTAATGCTCTATAATGTTTACTAGTGGTTTTGCGCGCTAAATTGTCAGTTTCAATTGGACTAATGGACTAATTTTTTTACTCGCGTTTACCTTTCTGTAAGAGATTACTTCGAAAGAAAGGGGGAAAACATAATGTCTATAGTTTTCAAATTGACCCTTAAAGTGAACAACGCGAGCATAACGAACTGTAATAACAACTATATAGGAGTATCGCGAATCGGTTATTTTCACTTGCTTTCGTTTCGCTGCTAACCGGTTGATGCGTGTAATAACGTATGCAATTCGTTAATCACGCTAACGAGTGAAAAAGGTGGGCGAGAAGTCAAAAAGTACCGCTTCGTTATTCAGCTTCAAAAGAAAAAAAACCTAAGCATAAAGTGTCTTTCTTTTCTCACTTTTTTTTCTTATTTCGTCTCTTTCTTTCTTTCCTTCTTTCTTTCCGGTTCTTTTTTAAAAGGTTGAAAGAACTACGCAGCATTGCTCCGGATTTCTCGTTGTTCATGTGCATAAGATTAAGAACGACTGTGGGTAGGTGTAACCGTGACATTAGTTTATATTTGCCACCTATGCCAGTCTCCTTACGTGGCAATACAAATTCGTTGACGTGAGAACGCATGCCGTACTAAGCTTTAAGCGCATTGTTCAAGCGTGTAACCGTAAGCGCCAGTGGCCGGGGAGCTGATCCGCGGTGCAACCTTCTGCAGGTTGAGAAAACAGTTTCACGTGCGATGTGGCTTCACGCGTCTCAGTGCTCGTTGGAGTCGATTTGCTTCGGGCGTGCAGACTATTTTTTAGGATTAACGGGATGCGTTCCTTGGCGAATTGTAATGGCTCTGGGGCATGAGTGAAAAGACGATTGGAATTAAGAACGTTGGAGACGGACATGTGTACAAACTGGTTATTTTGTTACACATTCACGTGTATATGCAGGGACGGTAGGGGCTAGTTGGTCACCGTACACCTACGGGACGGCTTTATGCTCTCCCATAGTTGAGTACCGGGTATTCTAAATCGTTAACCACTTATTCTAAACACACATTCACGTGAGCCAATATCAGCTTCTGTCAAGCGCGTTGTGTCTTTTCTGCTATTTTCACCCGCTAATATGTCCTGTCTATGTTTTTTTACAGCCGATATGCTCTATTTCGAGCCTGTGCCGTCTGCATGCCTGCCCTGTACCACGCATGTCCCGTCACAAGAGGTGGACAGTAAGTAAAACCCGAATAAAAGAAAATATTGATAACGATCCAAATTATGCCAATAATTGGGTTAGATGATGACATGTTGATGATAATAATGACAGTCATGCTCAAAATAAGACTGAGCTGTTTTCGTCTACCATAAAATACGCTCGCAATTGCAGCTATGCTGTTTAGTGGTTCTCAAAGCGTGGAATTATCAGTACGTTATTTTTTTTTCTAAGAACGCACTAGTGCATTTATTCAAAAACGAGTGTCATCGATGATAATTTCTAAAACCCTTCACCTCAATACAAATTATTCGGACAGCCTTTCCCTCCTATGTGGTCGGTAACTTTCTAATCAATGTCCCGAAAGTTAAGGCCTTATAATGCTTTGAACGTACTTCACATCGACACATCAGCTAGCTGCTCCACTGAAGTAGGAGTGTTCTCATGATAACCTTTTAATTTATTCACACCATGAATGCTTTACAGGTTATAGAGTAAGTAGGTTTGACCCTTTTTCGCGAAGGCTAGTAAGGTGTGCACGAGCGAATGAGCGAAGAGTGCGCAGGGGCTACCATCACTATCTTCGCAATACTGCATTACTCCCTTCTTCCCCGCAAGAAACTATCCAGCGTGCAGTGTCATTACTAAAACCACCACATCTATATTTATTTCAATGCGTTTCCTTCGTCTGTACCAATATACTTCTTCAGCAATGCTTTGCATCACATTGTGAGAAAGTTAGCGACGTCACCATTTTTTTTTCTGGGCAAATAATTTGTACTGACGCTGGGATGCAGCCACATGGCCCATATGACGTTGCTTGGAAGCATTGTCATTATACTAATGTTTATTTAGCCTACTGTGTAGTCGTTTTTCGAGTAATACCCCCGTTCTTTTGGAAACGTGAACCAACAAAGAGGATGCGAGCCACACCACTTCGCGCAGACACAAATAACACCTTAAGCCTAAAGGATTCGTCTCAGCAATGGTCCCACCTACGCTCATAAGAGTAACTTGTTAGGGTGGCTGGCGCCTCCTCATAACAGTTGTCGAACGAAAGAAACCACGCTTTCTGTCTTTTATTTTTCTTATCCTCAATGACAAAGAAAGTGTTGCACAATCACGAAAAAAGAGCATTCAAGCATGGCACGTCGAAAGATATCTTCAACGAACACTTTAAGGCGTGGTTACACAACATACAATGCTCAGTAGAGATTTGAATAGGCCATAGGTGGACGCATCGCAGCTCTAAAAATTATTTTGTATTCATTAATCATACAACTTATGGCACGTAAGTTTTTTTTTGGGGGGGGGGGATTTTTTTTAAAAAAGCAACTAATTCAGACGCGGCTTACAATGCTGAGAATACCGGGTCAAGGGCACCAATGTTCCAACAATAGCGATTTCAATGTCTCGCTTCTTTTCCCACGTTTCGAATCTTCTGATCTAAGGCATGGTGTAAGAATAAAAGTTAGGACACTGCGTGTATGCCACACAAATTATGATTATGACTGCAGCAAAAAGACGGTGCCGCAGTGTAGTAATCGCTGAGTCCATGCGTCCGTCTGTCTGCCTATCTATCTATCTATCTATCTATCTATCGGTCTGTCTGTCTGTCTGTCTGTCTGTCTGTCTGTCTGTCTGTCTGTCTGTCTGTCTGTCTGTCTGTCTGTCTGTCTGTCTGTCTGTCTGTCTGTCTGTCTGTCTGTCTGTCTGTCTGTCTGTCTGTCTGTCTGTCTGTCTGTCTGTCTGTCTGTCTGTCTGTCTGTCTGTCTGTCTGTCTGTCTGTCTGTCTGTCTGTCTGTCTGTCTGTCTGTCTGTCTGTCTGTCTGATCGTGCGTCCATCTGTCCGTACGTCCGCGCGTCTATTCATCTATACATCTGTCTGCTAGTCTGCCTGTCCACCCGTCCATGCGTCCTTCTAGTGAACACTCCTAGTACCATCATCTCCCATCCCCTGTGGTACATACCCGCTTTAGAGTGCATGGGTATGTGCCACTGCTGGCTACGTACTACTACATACATACAAGAGATGGACAAACCTACGCCTTAAGGAGCCTCACCCCAAAATGAAGTGGGACACCCGTGTCATGTGAACTACTGAACGCTCACTGCTTTTAGTGGGCGTTGCTTTCAGTGGAAATAACAGCAGTACTAAAGTTTAGGACAGAACTGTTAACTGACTAAAAGTTCGGGTTATCGTGAACAGTGACTGAACAGATCAAATTAGTGCACTTGTAAACAAAGCACAACGCCGGAAATAAGGTCGGCATTTGTACGCGGTGATTACAGATAGGTTTCCCACAATTATAGCAAGGTGCTCATATCAACTCGAGAAAGAACTACGCCTATAAGAATAAAAAGATGGCGAAGGACACTACGAAAGTCACATGGAAACCAGTAACGAACTGATGATCTGTATATAGTATACGAAGAAAAAAAAAAACATTGTGCGCTGCTTGGGCAGCTTTGTCACTTCAAGAAAGTAGAGATCAATGCTTCATTGTTGTAGTCATGCGTTTAGAAAATCGCTGGACAAGCAACTCAATTAAGTATGACTTCTCACTCGGTCAATGCTCCAGATTAATCTCAAATCGCTACCAACATTACATAACGTATTCGTAATAATCCGAAGACGAAGAGCATTGCTCGCAGCTAGTGTGTTTTAATAATGATGCAGCCAGGTCAAGTTCTGTATCGTCGTCGGATTAATTGTGGTAAGCCAAATATAGTATAATTTCACTGTGGCAATCGCCGGTGATTCGTGTGTTTACGTAGTAGGACAGACGCGCAACGTCAGTTAGCGGTGCACGTTTTCATAAAGTTATAACTACACGCACATCTGATTGAGTACACGGGCGTGAGCGTTGAACGTGAGCACATCATGATCATGTGTGAAGAAAACCTCACCCGTGTTCATTATGTGAGCGACCGCTGTCATGAAGTGCTGCTGTGTAAAGGCATCATGAGAACAGATTTTCGACCATAATCTTAGATACGTGGCTCAAGCCTTGTTGTGCGTTCACAGACAAGCTGGCGAAGCTTAGCGCATTTGGTGGAGCATTTTTTAAAACTTTACTCAAATTATAGATATGCCAGCCACGTGAAAGTTGGGCAACACTAGCGCACTCACGCGGCATGACGTATAAAGCTGCTTGATTCCACAACGCTCCAAACTTAAACTCAGTCACCACTAGGTGCTTTTTTTATTTAATGGCAGATAAAGATCACGCTTGATGAATGCTCATAATTTTGTCTTTTTCATTCAAGCTTACTGTGAAGCGCAATGCTGGGGAATCAATCGTGAACGCACACAGTACCACAATGTTTTCATCCATCAAACAAGGTATGCTGTCCAATACAGTTTCTAGTGTCCCGTTCTCATGAATAAAGTCCGTTAGGCAGGCGTTGCAGAACATTCAGTGCAGGCAAGCATTTAAAGTTGGGCAAGTAGGTACGAGAACATCTGAAAAACGCGCACGGAGAGATGGGGTACGAAAAAAAATTGCTCGCAGCTTCCCTCGGGGGAACACTGAGGAGGATGCGGAGCATATAATTGGTTAACGGGGTGTTAAAGTGCGACTTACTTGGGTCGATGGCTAAATTGGTTAACGTGGTTGTGAGATGGGGTGTTAAATTGCGACTTACTTGGGTCGATGGCTAAATTGGTTAACGTGGTTGTAGGAGGGGGTGTTAAATGAGTGAACACGTACACACGTATGCGAAAGGGCGGCGCTGGTCGAAGGGACGTCGATCATTGTGTTTGTGGATTCGTTGGAATTCATTTCACCGCGACCTTGGACGTCGACACGCCGTACAAACCAACCGACAAGCGGCAACTGAGCGAGCGAGCGCCGACCTTGAGTATATATACAGCACGACGGCGCATGCACTGTCAGCTGTTGAATGTTCTCGAAGCGCGACGCCACATGCGCGTCCACTGGAGAATCAGGAGAATTGTAGATGTCGAACGCGGTGTGTAGAGGAGGAAGGGTGCACAGATGGTGGAGGAGTGAAGCGCGTGCGGTGTGTAGAGGAGGAAGGGATGCACAGATGGTGGAAGAGTGGGCGACGGCGCGACGGCGCATGCGCGCGCGTCAGCTGTCGAATGTTCGAGAAGCGGTGTGGACGGCGCGGACTGCGCGGACGGCGCACTACAAGGCGCGAGTATAAGATGCTCCGCATCTAAAAAGAAAGACCGCATGAGTTAGCCCTTTCTTGTTTCTTCGCGTGCCATCTTGCGACGCAGATTTTTCCGAATATTATTACTGCAGAGTATCGGCACAGTTCCGGCATTAACAATAATATTCGCGCGCTGGCCGACAATGCAGCACGCACACTGCCGTGTTAGATTACGCGGTTCAACTGCATACCCCTTCGAAGCGTCTGCGCAACCGCCAGCAGCACGACTGCAGCGCTGTCGCATCGTGATGCCAGACGCTCCGAAATTTCGTACAAGTACGAATCAGCCAGTACGCGCCTCTCCCTCCGATAATGTTTCATTATTTCCGTTCTGTTCCCTGTGTTTTCGCGAGCACAGCGCTGCTTGCGTTACGCTTTAATTATTAACTGTCACAGCTCTGCCGAAGTTGCAAACGCCCTGCGCCGCCTGCGGCGCACTTATTGCGGCTTGCAAAATTACTCAACTGTAGGCATCGGTAACATCTGCAGGCCTCCAGGCTTGTGATGTTGCAGCCATGCCGCGCAACTCCACAATGCGTGCCCATGCAGAATTGCGGACGCTCAAACAAACTCAACAGAGCTGCCTACGTCCTCCGCACTTCCTAAACAATATGCACGCGCAACTTTTCTTTGCGCCGGCGAGAGGAATTCGCACTGTACACATTTTTACGGCCAAGTGCTTCGCAACAGCTTTATGCAGCTCCTCCAGACCACGAGCACGCTACGCTTCCCCATGCAGAGCGAGCAGAGAACCTTTACGCGAAACGGCCACGGTTAGTCGTTCACACTCGAGAGCTCAGATGTTCGCTAGCCGGATCCATGTGCCGCTCAGCGCTAAAGACTCCGAAACGCTTACACCACCCCGCCAGGGCTGAAGGAGATGGCGGAAAAGGGAGAGAATGGAACTATACTGTTGGCGACAAGCTAAGTTATGGGAAGAAGATCGCTGCCTAAAGTTGTGCGGAAATGAAACGCCAAGCATGGTTCTGAGCGATATCTTCGGTTTCTGCCTCTAACTGCACGGGGCCAGGATGCGTAAGTTTATAATATATGTTTTGACGCCACTGACGTGGTGGCAGGTGCGTTTTTTACGCCGACAGTTCCATCATGAAAAAGTAGAATCAAGCACACGTGGCTTGTTAGTTTTTGCACTCGCTCGAAGTGAATTGTGTTAAAACCGCATAAAGTATAAACAAGCAAAAAAAAGACATGACAGGGTGGGTCGAAACATGCTCCGCCACGACGCAAACCTGGAAAGTGGCGAAACACCACGTCTTTACGAAAGGCACACATTTCATAATATTGCGGAGAAATTACAGCAACCACTTTCACGTAATCGTAATTAGGCACAGAGAAATAAGGACAGAGAACCAAAAAAATTTTAAAAGTCTCGAATTCAAGATTTCACGGGAGGAGAAAGAGACAGTCATGGTTATGAATATGTTAAGCAAATCATTCTACCTCTGATGGCACATCACATTGTTTAAACTGCCACTCTTTGTGGTCGAGGAAGAGAGGAAGCATTGGCAATATTTTATTTTTTTTGTTGTCCAACAGCGTCTAAGGGTTTACTGCACATGCTCGATTCTATCGACATAGTTGTAGCTAACGCTCGTGCCGTAGCCTAATTACTAATAAGAGTGTAAGAAGCGTAAGTGCCATAAACCTAATGCACGTGTTTGTGCCGCTTTCCTTTGCTTCATTTCATTGTTAAATATTTTAGCCCGTGAACAGCATTAAATGCTAGCACTCTATGAAACGCTTACTACGAAAGCCTGTTAGGAACGCATCGGAAAACGAAACTTTTCTAACATTAACTTTCCTTGCGGATTTGTCCTCTCCATCGTGCATTGTAGGGAGCTTCACAAATAAAATTGCCCGCAGCTTCCCTCGGGGGAACACTGAGGAGGATGCGGAGCATATAATTGGTTAACGGGGTGTCAAAGTGCGACTTACTTGGGTCGATGGCTAAATTGGTTAACGTGGTTGTGAAATGGGGTGTTAAATTGCGACTTACTTGTGTCGATGGCTAAATTGGTTAACGTGGTTGTAGGAGGGGGTGTTAAATGAGTGAACACGTACACACGTATGCGAAAGGGCGGCGCTGGTCGAAGGGACGTCGATCATTGTGTTTGTGGATTCGTTGGAATTCATTTCACCGCGACCTTGGACGTCGACGCGCCGTACAAACCAACCGACGAGCGGCAACTGAGCGAGCGAGCGCCGACCTTGAGTATATATACAGCGCGACGGCGCATGCACTGTCAGCTGTCGAATGTTCGAGAAGGGGGAGAAGCGCAACGGCGCATGCGCACGCGTCAGCTGCCGATGTTCTCGAAGCGCGACGGCGCATGCGCGCGCGTCAGCTGCCGATGTTCTCGAAGCGTGACGGCGCATGCACGCTACATTATACAGCTAGCGAATGTTCATGAAGAGGAGAAGCGCACGCGGTGTGTAGAGGAGGAAGGGTGCACAGATGGTGGAGGAGTGAAGCGCGCGCGGTGTGTAGAGGAGGAAGGGATGCACAGATGGTGGAAGAAGGAGGAGGAAGCTTGCGGACGGCGCCGCACTACAAGCCTCGAGTATTAGATGCTCCGCATCTAAAAGTAGCGTACATGGTTTTACTACCGAATAGGAGAACCTGATGATCATATCACAAGTTATGTCACACCACGTGAAACAAGGGGATTATTTTCGGCAAAGTATATATGCTGCTCAGAGCTCTTGGATCCTTCAAAAAATTGTCGATTGACAGAACAGGCGCCCACGGCGTGTGGTGTTTGTTATTTCTTTGTAAAGAAAAGGTACTCTCTTTGAGTAATTCACTGAATTCACTGCATTTATTTTATCTTCTGTCTCAGCACCGAAGTGCTGGTGATTCATGCTAACCATTCACGAGTGTGTAGCATGAAAAACGATGATATTCAATTCCAGCTAATCTGTATCTGCTCATATATAATAACAATATTTCGAAGCGAGCAAATCTTAACTACGAAAGCGTTCACATCACTTAAAAAAGAAGAAACACACGTGTGACAAAACCACCAAGGCATTTCTGACACCCACATGCTAACTGACACAGCTGCTTAAAAACGTATTTCTAGAACGAACTATTTTTTTATGTATTGGTGATTCTGGTAGCTTCTTTAAGTAGCAGCGTTTTTGCTGGCGCCAGTTAGAACTTGCATAGTAAAAATACATCACGTAAGTTTTCTCATTCTTGTTCTTTGTTTCCAGCGTGAATAATTACTCCGGCATGAATGAGTAAGCAAATGCTAAAATTATACATCAATAGGTAAGCATTACACATGAATGAGTAAGCAAATACTAAAAGCAACAAACTTGCACGAGAAATATCGAATTCATTATTATTGGACGTGTCACACATGATATTTTGTTAGAATTTGTACGTCATTTCTCTAATCTGTTGATTGGAGCGAGGTTTCAGTAACTCGTTTCACGTGACTCGGGCGTGAATCAAGTGTTGGAGCACTGGTAATTAGACGTGAATTTGCCAGCTCGTACCTTTTCCTGCCCAACTTGCAAGTGAACCGCTAACCTTGCGATTTCACGTGCGCGAAGAAATTGAATTTAAAGTGACATCCAAGTAGCATTAGAAAGCACCTTCCTTGAAGAACGCTTGGAAAAAAAACAAAAAAGTGCCTACAACAGAGAACGTTAAAAAATGTCATTAAGAAGTGCGCCGCAGTGCCAGCAATCAGCGTAATGAACACTGTGCGCGAAGCTCGCCTTCCGAGGACAAAGGTAAGAACTTTTTATTAGGGGCAGGAAGCTGAATATGGCCGCGGGCGCGTTGCCTTCGCTCACACGGAAGTTGTCCCCGCTGCCGCCGCCGGCAACTCTGCTGGATATTGCTGCGTTAAAATCGCTACCTCTGTTTTCTGCCCACCCTTTTTTTTTGTGTGTGTGTGTTTAGAAAGTGCGAACTATCTAATCATTACGAACGTTTACATTAGCGCTTGCCTAAGCTAAATAAGGGAGTTGAAGTCAACAAAATGTTGTTTTAAATTTGTATTTTCTTACTTTCGTAAGCATCAAATTTTGCGATGCGAGCGACTAATTACTTCCTCTAATTCTTACGAAGGACCAGCGATTGATTGCGATTTGAGAGCTTGAAAATATAATATATTCTTTCTGGACATATTTCAGCGGTGTACTTTTCTTGATATGCCCGTATCGCTAGCACACCATTTTCCTGTTTTTTGTGCCGTAGAATATCCTATACTGTTTCAGTAGACTGTGTCTACTGAAATCGTATAACTTGGACTGTGTCTTGTATTTACGTGCAATTACTGCTACATAAAAACAGTTTCTCATCAGTAAACAGTACCAATATAAAGCCGTTTCTCTGGAGAAACGGCCTCTCCGCGTTTCTTGTAAATGTGCCTTCCTGTCCTTTTATTCTCGTTTTTTTCCCATTTCATAACGAAAGTTAATATATTAAGCCACTAATATAACTTGCTTATACAGCTTCTACAGCACTGCATGTATTACAGTATATATATGTTGACAACGGAAAGCAAGCTTTACGGGCATACCTTGCGTCGTAGCAGCAAAGGCTGTTCCCAGAGCCAGTCCCAAATGCTGAACATTCTTTAGGGTATGTCACAGATGTGGTGAGAGCAGTACATGTGGCTGACAACTCTCGTTGCACAACTCGCCTATCATTCAGGCGCCCCTCATCTGAATACTCATTTCCATCCAAAAAGACGTTAGCCGGCGAGGGGCCATCCTAATTGAGCTCGTAAGTGTTTTTTTTTTTTGAAGAATTAGGCATTTTACGACCCGCACTATACTATTCCTTTCCGTGCAAACACTCTCGGTAATTACTTCAATTCCCCGTAAATGCAGTTAGAACAGGCGTGTTCAGCGAGATGCTTTGATTGCCGTTCCGCGTTCCGGCTTTTTGGATTTCGCGTATACCTCGTAGTCTACATTCAGTCTTTGGCAGCGTTATTCATCGCTGCCTTGATTTTTGCAAGTCCAATTCAGGCCCGTAACTAGGAGGGGGGGGGGGTTGAGGGGGTTCTGACCCCCCCCCCCGAAAATTTTTTGATGCTTTACCTTTTCGGCTGATACTAAAATATTTACACGCCTTCACAGCGACCACCAGCTGCCAAAGTTACGCTGCAACTTTCCTGGCATTGCTTCCCTCTTCTTCCTTTCTTCAAACCTACCCTTTTACCAGGACACCTCAGCGCTCCCTCCCCCGCACGCGCACCTGCCCTATTTGTACAGCTTTGCACTTCGCCCTCGTGTTCCTTCGAGTCTTTTTTTTTCGTCTTTCACACCGTAGCAGCTCATTTATTGATTCCAAATGCTTTCCTTGTGCATTGCCGCTTGAGAAGTTATCCGTCTGTGCGGACCGCACGTGTCGGCTTTGGGTTCCTACGAAAAGCGCGTCTACTTCTGTGAAGGTGAACGGTTCGACAGCAACGGCAACACCAACACGACGTGCGCAAATTTGCCAGGGAACGAAACCCATAAGCGGAAAAACTCAGCGGCGTATTCCGAGGACGCAGGCTGCAGGGCAAACTTTTCTCAAACTGTAGTCCTCGCCACCGAAACGAATCATCGAAGATGACATCTACTGAAAGACTGGCATATCCGAGCAACTTCGAACAACCTTAACCACACGCAAGGAAATCTACCTCTTCTGTACACAGAAGGTATATGCGCCTCCCTACAAAGCGCACAAAGCGAGGATACAGCCGGCACACAATCCGGCACCAGCGGTCAACTTTCACAGGAGAAAAAAAAAACGCCGCCAAGCTGGGCTGCGCGCGGGAGTACAGAGGCTGACGTCACAGCCTACAAAGTGCATTTTTGGGCGGTCACGGCTATTTAATTAGTGCAGCCCAGAGAGAATTATGCAGGCGCCCAGGGAGCCGTCTGTGAAAAGGTGACTTTTTCACAGGAACGGAGCAACACCTCCTTTCTGGACTGTACCACGGGAGTGCAAATGTCTCGGCAGTGCATTCTTGGGGGTTCACGTATATTAAGGGGAGTATGCAGCGCCCATGAAGTCTTCTGTGAAAAGGTCTCTAAGTAGCGTTAATCCAGTTTGCTGCAGCTGGAGTACAATAATGGGCCTGTATGCACACCAGCTGTGGCGGCGTTCAGAAAACACATGCGCCACGCGGGAGCCGGCGCGTTCATCACACTTCTACATTCTAGCCACTGTAAAGTGAATAAGAGAGGAAGAAAACATCGCCCGCCGTTCACGCCAGGCAGTCGAAGCAGTCGCAAACGTCTTTTAGGAGCCACTGGCCACTTATGTGTGCGTGCACAGGATTGTGGCAGCAAAATGAAAAGACACTCTGCAAAACGAAGCAAAGGAGTCTTGCGTCTTACTTCAAGAAAGTTCGAACCAATGAAGCGGACGGAGAAGAACCGCCTCCTTCGAAGGATAAAACTTTGCCCTCCTCAGCACTGGTGGAAAGCCAAGCGCGTCCTTACTTCTGTAGCGACTCAGGAGAATGCACCGGTTTATATGAATCACCTGAGAATGAACACAAGCAGGACACCCATGTGCCGCCGGGAAATGATGGTGGCTGCAGTGCAACTCCAAGTGATCTTTGTTCTACAGTCGACGCTGGGCAAAGTGACGCCTTTACCACTAGGCAATGCCCAACGAAGGTGAGTGGCATGGCACCTACACATTCTGGTTCGCCTCCCCTCTTTGCGACGAGTGCGAATATTTTCGACTTGGGACTGTTTGTCTCGAAAAGCAATAATGTAAATGATCCAGAGACGATGGAGAAGCTGCTGCTCAATCCGTGGACCCCTCCGGCTCACTATGATTATCCAGCCACAGGGAAAAGGAATCTAAAGTTCCAACCTCACTGGGTAGATCGTTACCCATGGCTTGTTTATTCAGAGAAGCTTCAAGGAGCATTATGCAAATATTGCGTAGTCTTCGCAAGCGAGTGTGCAGGAAAAAGGGAGCACCAGCGCTTGAGCTGTTTTGTAACTAAGGAGTTCACCAATTACAAGAAAGCTATGGACGCCTTTAAGAGCCACGCATCCAGCAGTTATCACGCCATGTCAACAACGCTATCGGAGAACTTTTAGCAGTCCGGTCCCACTCACAGCATGACATCTTAACACAACTTGACCACGGCCTTAAAAAGCAGGCGGAATAAAACCGCAAGAACTTGCTGACAATAATAGAAACAATCCTTTTCTGTGGCAGGCAAGAAGTACCGCTTCGCGGCACAGACGACTCTGGTCCGATAAATATGTCTGAAGTGCTGCCATTCAAAAATGATGGAAATTTCCGCGCACTGCTTAGGATGAGAGCAAAATGTGGAGATGCTGCCTTGAGAGCTCACATGGAAACATCTCCGGCGAATGCACTGTACACAAGCCCAAAAATTCAAAATGAGTTGATCACCCTCTGTGGTAAAATCATACAAAGAAATATAGTCGAAAACGTCAACTCAGGTTCGTGTTTTTCAGTTCTAGCTGACGAGGCCACTGATATATCTAGCACCACCCCCATTTCCCTATGTGTAAGGTACGTTGGACACGACACGTCGGGAGTGCCCATTCTTAAAGAAGATTTTGTAGATTTCGTTCCCGTGTACGATGTCACTGGCGAGGCGCTGACGAGCACAATCCTGAACAGCCTTAGAGGTCATGGCTTTGACCTGAACCTACTTTGCGGGCAAGGATACGACGGCGCGGCATCAATGAGCAGCCACCTTAACGGTGTTCAAGCCTTCATTCGTCAAACAGCGCCCAAAGCGTTGTACGTGCATTGTAGCGCCCACTCGTTGAACCTTGCTCTGCTTCACGCATGCAAACTCCCCAGCATCCGCAACTGTTTGGGAACTGTATCCTCAACCTGTACGTTTGTGAGAGCTTCGCCACAGAGGACGAACCAACTGCGAGACAAAGTAGAAGATTTAACACAAGAAAAAAGTAAATCAGTTCTCTCCTTCTGCCAAACAAGGTGGGTAGAGAGTCACGATGCACTTCAGCGTTTTCTTGAACTGTACGTGCCTATTGTACAATTCCTCGAATATTTGGAAGAAGAGGCCGCGTCATCTGATACTTCATCAAAAGCTTCTCAACTGCTCAATGCCATTACGAAGCCCGAGTTTGTCGTTTTGCTTCATATCTGTAGCGACCTCTTCTCTTTGACACTGCCACTTTGCAAGTTTCTTCAAAAAATTCACTGTGACTTGGCTCAAGCGTGCGATCACGTAAAGAATATTATAGACGTTCTTTCCACAAAAAGGGCTAGTGCGGAAACGGAATTCAATAAGATTTTTCTGAAGTCGCTCTCTTTGCTGAAGATCACAAATGTTGAGATGGCCCTATGCAAAGAAGCAACGTACCTTCTGCTACTCCCGAAGAGTACTACCGGAGGAATGTGTATTTGCCTTTGCTGGCTGACTTCGAAAATCAATTAAGAGACCGGTTCGATGCCCATAAGAAGGTCGTGGTTGACCTTAACATGCTGCTGCCGAAATTCTGCGCATCCGCTAGCCTTTCTGATATTGATGATGCAGTGCAGTTTTACCTTGGCGACATTCCTTCGGCTAATGTCATCGAAGCAGAGTTCACGCTGTGGGTGAACAAATGCTGCCAGATCAAAGAAAAGAATCGCCCAGCTTGTGCTTTACAGGCCTTAGAGATGTGCAACCGCGACTTTTTTCCGAACATCCACAGCCTACTTTCTATCCTGGCGACTTTACCCGTGTCGACGTCGACCCCGGAACGGACTTTTAGATGCAGAAGCATCTTATACTCGCGCCTTGTAGTGCGCCGTCCGCGCCGTCCGCACCGCTTCTCAAACATTCGACAGCTGACGCGCGCGCATGCGCCGTCGCGCCGTCGCCCACCATCTGTGCCGCGCGCGCTTCTCCTTCGAGAACATTCGACAGCTGACAGCGCATGCGCCGTCGCGCCGTCGCCATCTGTGCCGCGCACGCGCTTCTCCTTCGAGAACATTCGACAGCTGACAGCGCATGCGCCGTCGCGCTGTATATATACTCAAGGTCGGCGCTCGCTCGCTCAGTTGCCGCTCGTCCGTTGGTTTGTACGGCGCGTCGACGTCCGAAGTCGCCGTGAAATGAATGCCAACGAATCTACAAACAGAATGATCGACGTCCCTAAGCCATCGTCCTCAAAGTTCGTCACAATAAATAAAACACCGCCCTTTCGCATACGTGCCGTACGTGTTCACTCATTTAACACCCCATTTCACAACCACGTTAACCAATTTAGCCATCGACCCAAGTAAGTCGCAATTTAACACCCGTTAACCAATTTCCGCATCCTCCTCAGTGTTCCCCCGAGGGAAGCTGCGGGCAATTTTTTCCACACTGAGAAGGCTGAAGAGCTACCTTCGAAATCATATGAACATCGACAGATTGACCGGACTAGCACTGCTCAGCATCCAATGAGAGCTTCAAGTGACCCCAGAACAAGTCCTCACAGAATTTCGCAAGTTGCCGAGAAGGAAAAACTTCCTCGTTTAAACTTCCCTCTATGTTTCAAGAGTCGATTAAAAGCTAAACCCAGCTAGCCCAAGCTTCAACCCTTCTATCCTTTCGCAATTACGAGGAAACTATCCAGCAAGCAGAATGTGCGAACGGTAACAAGAAGATCGGAATGTCGGGTGACTTGTTTGTTTGCTTGCATACATGCTGTCACGGACTGCCATTTTTGCGACCTGGCATAACGGCAAATTAACGGGCGCCGCACTCCCCCGCTGACCGGTGGAACTGTTCGCTCATGAAAAGACTGGCCTTTAGTGCAGGGAAGTACTGAATTGGGTGTTCTTCTTCAAACGTTAGTCGCCGATGTTTGATCCTTTGTACCTACGGCGGCATCGGCAGGGTCGTCAAAGGCCGCGATGCACCCCGAACTAGCTGTAGACTGCAAGACGCACCGGCTGAAACCAAGGAAACTGACCATTCCCACGGGCAAAACTGCTTGTGGACAAGCCGTTTGAGAGAACCGCAACAGGTTGTCACTTTCACTCAGTTGAGGACTCTCTCCTAATTAAAAAGAGACGTGGTCAATATATTTTTAGGGTGGAGTTTCTAACAATGAAACCTGCATGATTGGACCCATGTAGAGGTCTCTTTTTCCCCAAGACGAGAATCAGGGGACACGGAGGTTGATTTAAGAGCAGAATTTCGCCTTGCTAAGCAGTCTAGTTGCTGACCAACATGGTGTAGAAGGAGATCAAGAAGTATCCCTTAAATAACCAGGTTGTGGCTCCGTGTCGGCTGGCCACCTAAACTTAGCCATTCGTCTAGTTCTGACGCGAAATTAACGTCTGTAACGTAGGCATCGGTACTTGAATCTCGAGTAAGCTCAACCTGCCCGAGATCGGCTTCAAGCACTAGCCTCCCGGAAACACCAGCGCTGCAACACCACCGACATCGCAGTTGTGCCAGAACTCTCTCTGACTTCTCGCATCCGATCGTCGTGGACTCAACGCTGCCGGTCATCACAGGTATCCCTTCACCTGTTTATACCTTCGGAATTTCTCATCTGTAGTTTTATTGTTGGTTAGTTTTGTGTAGTTTGTAATACTTCTCTCTTGTAAGCTGATTTATTGATTTTATATGTACTTTGTTAGTTGGTATTAAGTGTTGTACTAGATTCCTCTGCAATATTCCTAGATTCCTCTGCAGTGCTGCGATATCAATAGAATTTTGTTTTTCCCAACATACGTCTCTGATCTCTTCACTGTCTCTGCTTACGTACGGAACGACCTAACCTGCTGCCATTCCCGTCGCTGAATTCGCGCTGGCGACGCTAGAGTGGCAGCTTGTAACACATACATACCGTTTTTGTACTGCGGTTACATTGTGTTACTTCATCAGGAGCCGTAGGTCGCGGTGTCCCCGGCTTTTGTGGTGCTATTGTTCAAACTTATTTCTTGCTTTAACCAGAATTTGAGGTTGACATATAAATTTCTTTATTTGAGTACAAATAATTGAAAAGTACCATCGAATTATTACAAGTAAGCGATGTACTTGTTTTATTTACGAAAATAAGCCAGTATAAATTTTAAAAAATGGCAGCCGTTCTACACGCAACCTAGGCATTCTCTAATGCGTTATCATAATGGTTTAAAACTTTGAGCCCCCAGGCATTTATGGATGCCTCGATGTCTTCTCGTATATGACAATTCTTCAGTTGTTATGTTCCTCAGAGAGAGAGAGAGAGATAAAGATGCAAAGAAAGGCAGGGAGGTTAACCAGACGCACATCCGGTTTGCTACCCTGCACTGGGGAAGGGATAAAGAGGAGAAATGAGGTTGCGGAAAGATGAGAAGGTACACACAATCACGAGCACACTCGGGGAGCACACACAGTCTACAGGCGGTCGCTCAGGTTTGTTGACTTGAGGTAAAGTAGCAGTGCTTTTGTTGCTTTCTGCGCAACTGAGGCAGATGCCCAAGGTCCTAGTATCTTCTGCACACAAAATGGTCCGGGGTCAAGTCGATTCAAAACCATCCAGAGCGTTCCTCAAGCGTCTTAAAATTCAAGCACCTGCCTGATCTGTAGCGGCGACGAACATAGCAAGTTGTTATCTTTTTTTTTGCACAAGGAAGTTTTCTCCACATAGCATATCACACTACAAAAATTTAGATAAAAGACACTTCAGTCTAATTTGTGCTTGAACGCCGTTGTCTCCCGCTGAGTGACCCAATGAACCCTGGGATTCTTGTGGATTAGCTCATCCATCACGAGGAGTATCAGCCAATACGATATGCGGTTTTGTACTTTTCGTAGTTAAGCCTGCGTCAGATGCGCTATTCAAGAGAAAAATGTGGGGGCGATTCGACAATGCAGTATGTTGAAAAATCAAATGTGTGACGCGACCGCAGTCTTTCATCTGTGAAGTTGAGTCGGAGCATACTGAGCGCGTGTGCTTCGGGTGTAAGCGGTACTCAAGGAATGGATAAACAGATAGACTAAAAGATGAGGCGAGTCTATAGAATGCGACGAAAAATGCTTTCTCGTCAAAAAATTGGGAATCTTAATTGGCTCGAATTCATCAACAAATGACAATTTTGTCTTGTAAATTATTCACATGAATTTCGGTAGTGTCCCTCTATTCAGCACTGAGGTACCTGAGAAAAAGAAAAAGGGAGAGAGGGGAGAATGAGGAGCCATGTTGCTTGGTCAATGAGACGGAAAGCACTAAAGATGTAGGGTTGGAAAGGATCGCAAGGACATTGTTTTTGTAAAGAAAAAGTGCAACGAAATGATTTCTCTATGGTATCACTATGGGAGACGCACCCTGTTAAATAACAAGTCTTGGGGAGACACAAAAACGCTAGTAATGGTGGCAGAGCGTTCGCCACATTTGTAGGAGGTATAGTGGGTTCGTTCGATTGCCAGTGCCGCTCCCAATTCACGAGTCCGTCAAAGGGGGTTACACGCACCACCTACTTGGACCTTGGTAAAGTGAGTACTCATGTTTTTGATAACTACAGCATCTGCTTTTCGTTTTCTTCTAAATTTCACTCCTCTTGTGGGTTACAGAAATAAGCGTATTCCTGACGTCAGACCACTACCAAATAAACATGAATGCGTCCCTGTCGAGGTCTTCTAGCCGGCAAGACGCTGCGCAATTTCTATTCCCGAACGTCCTACTCAGCTACAAATGTACCTAATGCTGTGTGTGCTTAGAAAAATTGCTTATCAATTTATAGTACTTCGTATTCTGCTGTAGGAGAGCATTAGGAATCGCAAATACGGTCACTGAAGAGATAACTACGGTTTATTTATCCTATGACCAACTTCGAATACTTTCATAATACTCTTTTGCTATAAATGGTCTCTGCAGAAGAAGGATCAGCAATCACATTTTTCGAACACCCTACCACTCTACAGCTTTGTGCGGACATGCCGTACTCTGGGCTCTAAAAAACAAGTACGTATTTCAGGCATGCTTCTGCCCCACAACAACCTTCACACATCTCATGCACTTTTCTTGTTTCTTCTCCAAGCACCTTGTATTTTCGGTTAGTCTTCGGCGTGCGAGAAAGAAGCGTGTCACGCCTTTCTTGAAGGAAATTAGCGAGAGCTACAGTTTTGCACACACACAAAAAAAACGCAAGCAGGCCGTGTTACGGTTATTGTTAGTTTGAAAAAGGGGGCCTCAAATAAGCCGGGCTTTTTTTTTTGTTCTGAATCTGGCAGTTGGTAAGAAAAAACTAAGTTTTTTATTTTTAAAGCAAACCACTTTTCACGAAATCACTTGCATAGTCAATAGGAAAAAACACAACTTGTACACCTTGCTGATACAGAGGTAGTGACATACTCGAGTAATAAATGTGAGGCAGTCATGCATGGCACTTTACAAGGCAAGCGTATGCTCGGAACGAAATTGTGTTAACTTTCGTTGAGATTGGTTGACTTCTCATGTTAGGTTGAAGTGAATTTTTTTTTTCAATCATAAATATACACGGATTTTAGAGATTTTTTTTTCAATAGCAGTAGAGCTGATTAAGTGCTGCTGAAGAAAATAATGTGTGAATCTTTGCTGACAATGTTTTAAAGATGCAGTAGTTGCATCTATACTATCCATATTCAGCACTGGCACTATGCGACAGATTTTCAATTTTTTTCCGTCTTTGACTTATTTTACCTACAAAGATCCATATAAACGTGTTATGGTATAGCTTTTTGCGCATGATTGGCCTGAAAACAAATAAATGAACGTCAAACATTTTGTAACAGTTTACACGTGTACTTTTTGTCTCTCTGTGCATGCTGCAGTCAAACAGGAAGATGTTTAACGAACAAGTGTACGACGAGTTCTCCATCAAAACAACACGGCCGTCCTGCGCCGGCATATACTGATCTTCGTCGACGAATACGTCAAGGGCGACGGACTCTTTATACATGGTGGCACAGACTCCACTGAGATGAACTCGAAGCCTTCCAACCATTCATGCGAGATCAGATATCCAAGATAAAGGGTTATAAAGTTCTCAGTCAAAGTCCACAATTACGTAAGCTAATTGAAAAAATATATAGGTGCGCTTGCAAAATAACTTATAGATATTTTGTGTATATATTGAAACCTACCGAAACTTTACCTTCCCGCGACAGATATTGGACAGCCACATTCTACAAGAAAATAAAACACGCTTTATTAGCTTATTAAATGGTCTGAGAAGCGCCTTCACATCAATGCATATTTATACATAGTGTTCACGTCACGTCACAAGCATGTTCTCGGTGCTGGGTACCCAGACATTGAGGTCACCGTGACTTCTTGTCTCATTATAGAAATGCTCTATGAATGGGGAGCACACGCAGTCATACGGTCACCGCGTTCTTTCGTGCTCCCACCGCTATCTTCTGTTCGCCAGCCATGCCAAGGATGAACACAAAAGAACGTGAAGGGCACCGGCACCATTCTGATGTCACAGTTTCTGGCTCCGCGCACGGTAAATTAGGTCTGTACGTGGCGTCTCAATCAGCAGGTACCCACACATGGCCACCACGGTGGCGTCAATGAACACTATGTATTCACATCATGGTATTTCATTTTATGTTATGAAATTATGACACGCATAACTAAAAAGAAACAGAGAGGCAAGACATCAGCGTCCGTAGAAAAGCAGCTAGGCACTACGCTACTGCCATAACGTTGCCAATCATCATCCCTCACTTTCGTAGAACACTTTTGAGTGCCCAGGGCATCCAATAGTCTGCTAAACAAGCCGTAGCGAGCGGTGAAACACGCCAGACTGATAATCATGAGGATATTGATTAGTGGATTCTAGTGGGGCAAGATCCAAGTGTAGCCAAAGAGTGGCACGTCTGACATCGTGATAGCACTGACAAGTAACTACGATGACGGCATTGAATATGCATCCTAAGTGGCTTAAAATCGATTATCGATTACCATAGTTAATTCGCTTTCACGTTGACGTAGTAGTCTATAATTAGCATGTGCGTTCAGGCACAGTAGGGCTGCGAGACTGTCCGTAGACTTTACATCGTTAAACAGCAAACTCCTCCATGTCGACCGATCGCTGTTGGTCAACTAGGTGCAATCAGAACACGAGCTCCAGCTGGTATTGTTCGTTCTCGAAACGTCAGCCCCACACAGCTTCAGCAAAGTTGTTTTGCTGCGCTCCTGTTTATGAATTCACCGCCTGGCGCGCCATTTATTATCGCTCACACTAACTCTGGACCATTATTGATTGCCAGGCGCATCAAAGCAAGCGCTATAAAGAATAAAATGCAAACACTTGCGCTCCAAGACGGGGAAGTTACGCATATTTTAGACTGGCCCGGAAGCTTTGTCCCAGTGGAAATCACCAATGCACTGTAACGACTCCTAGCCATGTTCATTTTATAAATATTTTATTCTACTGAGGTTTTTTTTTGCTTTTTGCATTATCTGGGTTTTTCACTCATAATGATCACAGCTAAAAAAAAGACGGCAGCAGGTGAGTGGTAAACCTAGCGACGCATATTTATAGTGAGGATGGCTCGCTAAATTGCACTTCAGAAACTCGTATTTCTTTTATTACTCCAGTTAAAAATCCGCGAGCACCCACTACTTGATTCAGACATTCAGCTCAAAAACAAGCGCTGCAGCCAGTCTTGTGGAATGTCGTCTTGCTTCTCTGTCCGAGTCACTGCCAAGGAAAAGAGACATGGTGCAGTAGGCGATAACAAAAGCACCATTATAAGATGGAACGTGCATTAGCACTTTGAAACGAGTGATCACAATCTTCGAGACTTTGGAAAAAAATATGCGTGAGCTTCTGGTCTGCCTTCATTCTATATATGCAAATTTCAACAGCCGGGCTATGCAAATGGCCATGCGATTTTTTTCCCGATCGATTATGTTGCTGCTTCGTTCCTCTCGTACCTTTATATATATATATATATATATATATATATATATATATATATATATATGTGTGTGTGTGTGTGTGTGTGTGTGTGTGTGTGTGTGTGTGTGTGTGTGTGTGTGTGTGTGTGTGTGTGTGTGTGTGTACGAGAGAGAGAGAGAGAGAGAGAACAACAAACGAGTATGAAAAACGACGTATGATTACATGCCTTCAACACTTTGAGAGAAAATATACTAAACAAAATTGCACACAATTAGTGCTGGTATTCACGGTATCTAAATTTATTTCTTTTTGGAGAGCTTCCTTCTCACTTCCGGTGCTACCTTCGTGATGCACAAGAAGCGGTAAGATGCCTAGACGCCCTTCTCGCGGCTTAAACCACCATATCGCAGATGTAACAGGCAGCAGAGTGCACGTTACGGAGGTGCGATAGCCCTGCGAAGCAAATCACCCGGCAAAATCGCGTTCACTGAGACAGCCTGGGCACTTTACTCGATAACACAAAGTGAAAAGAGCAACAACAATATTTTAAAATTTCACGCATGATGTGCACGTCAGTGATGAACACTAGCCATTATTGCACGGCTTATTGATTATGGTGACGTTCCGGTTAGAGCGCGTTGAGATTACTTTCCTTTTCTTGCATTTTTCCTTCGCTACTTGTTTTCGCGTTCATCCACCTTTTCGCACCGCTTATGATGGACAGCATGCTTTTATCATTGAGGACGTGTTTGCAGGTGTACGAGACAACAAATGATGCGTCGAATCCATGAGAGAGAGAGGAAAGGCAGGGAGCTTAACCAAGCTTGGCTCGGTTGGCTACCCTACACTTGGGGTGGGGGAAAAGGAAATAATAAAACGGAAAGAGATAGAAAAGAAGAGGAGTGAGAAGTCCCATACGCGCAAAGCCACGAAAGCCCTCTTGCACTTTTTAAGGACCACCAGACTTCACGACCGCTTGTGAAAGAACTGTGCGAGACCGTGCTGTCGAATCCATAAGGTAAGAAAAAGCAATAGGGATAAAAATCGTCAACCATATTACGCGTCATTATTACCGGAGGTGGGGAGCCGAAATAGAAGGAAAAAACTATTCAAGTTTTTTATTTATACCCTTGCTCTCGAAAACAATGACTGTGGCGAATTTTGATTTCATTTTGATATTCTGTGATAACCCTCACTAAGTGTACTTTATGTCAACTGCAACGGGTGGTATCATTTTCATTGTAACTCGTGGGAAATAATACACCGCGCGATAATGAACCACACCTTAGTGCACCAGAAATCTTATCCTGGGTTCAAGGTGAGTCAGTCGCCTTGGTGTTGCCGTTGCTATCAGTTATCTCTGGAAGACATGCCTCATGAAATAAAAACGCATGTTTACTAATTGCTTAACAATATGCAATGAAACAAAAGATCCTTGGAGATATACTTGTGAGTTTCAAAAAACATGGACGCTGCACCTTCACGTCTATTTTCTTCTTTTTTTCAATGCATGCATACCGTTTATCGCCTGTCTTCATGCACAAGCAGGTGCGTTTGCCTTCTTCATCATAACATTTAAAAGTGTCACTATGCTGATTAAAGCAGTGTTGTAAATAAAGCGTAAAAAATGCTAATTGTATAGAAAGGCTTAACAGTGCTCGCAAATATGTCCCTTCACCTGTAGTTGGATATCTCAAGACATTTGTGCCCGGTCATGAGACATCGTGATTACATTCCAGCATTTTGAGAATCGACAGAAGGAAAGTTATATATATATAAAGACACGTTCACCTGCGTACCATCATTGGGAGAGAGTGTAGGCTTCAAAATATGAGCGCATGGAAAACAATTTAACTTCCTGAATCTTTCATTTTACTGTCGTTTCTTTTTTCGAAGCATCAATACTTCGTCCACTGCGTTAGTGCAGTGATTACGGGATATGCCTACTAACCTAAAGGTCATAGTTTGGACTCTGGCCGAGGCAGTCGCATTCAATCAAGACGAAATGCTAGAGGCCCGTATAGTGTGTGATAACAGAGCAGGTTAAAAAACACCAGGTGGTCAAAATTTCCGGAGCATTGATACTGCGGCTTGCTTCATAATCATATCTTGGTTTGAGCACGTAAAAGGCCAGAAATGTTCATTACCATTTCAATAACTTTCATTTTTGTGATTGATACAACACGTCATAACTTTTACCACAACTGCAGTGTCTTTCACACAAATTTAAGGGCAGCTGACATCAAAAGACAAAATACCAACAACGAAATTCGGCACATCCCACGTACCTTTTGAATCGATGTTGTGAGAAGCATGTGGAAGGAAGGTAACTGTTGCAGGTTTTTTTTTATTCAGTGAAACTAAAGAAATAGCGCTAAAAATGTGTACAAATGAACGCACAGATATGTTACACAGTCACATGTTTACTATTGCGTAACGATACCAACAGCTACATGGATATTAGCAACACCATAAGAGGTATACACCTCTCATGGTGTTGATATGTAGCTGTTATGTAGCCCTTCGGCCCGCGAAGATGGCGGCCCTCGACACTGCTAGATAAACGAGCTTCGGTGGATGGCGCGTCACTACAATTGTCTTTACCAGACGTGACGGCTTTATTATAGGAGTAAATATGTACTTTTTATAAACTTGGATAGCCAGCCCTGCAACCACAACCAATTCACGAATATCACGGTCTGCTTGAAAAGCAGTTCCGAGACCTGGCGTGGTATGTGGTAATAATTGATTGCCAAGCGTAATGCAGTGGTTCGATTTCTGTAGGGATCATGATATTCATTCTACGCATTCGTTTCGTCAACGCTTCCGGTGACAAGTTTCAGGGGTGAAACTCCGTAAAACTGACCTGATTGGCGTACATCTCGCCCCACGAAACCCAAAACGAAACTAAACACCTGCACAACAAAAAACGAAAACAGATGTGTGAAACACCGACATTATTTGTAATCAACAATATATACGACAGCACAATACATGATCACCCACGCTGTCCGTTCATTCATCCGTCCATCCATTCGTCAAGGCATATGTCCCTTCATGCATTCGTGCATACATCAACCTGTCCGTTCATAAGTGCAAACGCCTCGCTCCGTCCATCTCTGTGTCCTATACTGTCTTTGCATCCGTTTATACGTCCACCTGTCCGTCCGTCCGTGCATATGTACACCTATCCGTTCGTCCATGCGTCCGTTTATCCATTCATCCATCTGTCCGTCCTTTAAACTAGTCGGCGACATCAACGTAGACATTATGGACCATAGTACCTATTCGCCGCGAGATCGAGTGGAGTCGCCGCCTGGCGGTGGTGGCTGAAGCGCACCAGTGTCGATTGCTTCGTGCGTCGCCTGCTAGCCATGTCGTGTTTGCATGTGCGCGTACGTCATGCATGTTCTCAAAGGCTGGTTTGTTCGGTTATGTCAGTGCGAGTTTAGCTTCTTGTACGCATGCCTGAAATGACGTACGAAAGCATTTGGTCTTGCTCGGCTGTCAATGTATTCTAATAAGATAGAGTACAACTTTCCAGAGTGCGGTGTTGTAGTCGTACCTTCCATTCACTAGAATAATTTCCGCGTGGGTGCCACTTGCTGCTTCCAGCGCATCGTAAAATGCACTTGGCATCGTCCTAAACATAAGGACTATTAAATGGTGTGTGAATGCAGCGGTTTAACGACTATGTTGAAAACCAAATCGAGGCTCTAGGCCTCGCACTTGTGCGTTGCTGATAGTTGTACAATTACTGCACTAGTATATCGATTATTCGCTGAGCTTTAGTTATGTTTATCTGTCTGTGGTGCTATTGCATAGATATATTACCATCAAATAAAGAGTGACACTTCGTTACTTAAACTGTACTTAGAGCAGAGTTGCCGTGCGTAACCATGTTCTTAAATTAAAAAACGCTTTTGAAAGCACAGACATTCAAAATTAATTCTTACGGCGAGCCTTAACTTTAATGTTGTATATTTCACTGCAAATCTCATCTTTTGACATTTTTACAATGTCTAGATCATTTGTGTGGCATTTCTATTGACAGGCGGGAGACAGCAGGCCATTTTTCGTTTTAAAAAAAAACCTGCTCCTTCTGCAAAATAAGCTGACGTTTGTTTTATTTACTTTGTTTATTTACACCATACTGACAGCGCCATCAAAGGCATTACTATTAGGAGGTAAACAGAGTATAGGCAGGCTTATACAAAAAATATAACCAACAAGAACAAAACAATCGGCACAAAAAAGAACAAACTACATACAAACCCAGTTTTTATGGAAAGAAAGGCAATAAAAAAGCTAAGTCAACCAGACGCAAGTTGGCAGCTTGGTTTTAAATCAATGCCATAGTTTATGTGTATTTTTTTACTCAGCATTTGTTGCAAACACATCTTAATAAGCATTCAGTTCCTCATGTACTCCATCTAACTGAGCCTTCGAATAGTCATACACACGTCTCGGAACACTGCCTGTACGTTTGGAATGCTTAAGTTTTATTTCAGATATTACAACACTGTGATCACCAATTCCAGAAGCTGCTACGGTAGAAATCACTAAATTAGGGTGCTTTATCAACAGCAGATCAAGTACGTGAATTCCTCTTGTCGGTTGAAGCACCATTAGAGTCCACGTGGATGAATCCACTATATGCATCATTTCTTGGCACAACCGATAATCATATGAAATTAGCCACCCTGAGCATTTTTGCGACGTTTGGGAGATTGAAAATTCCACCTATCACCAGGTTATCTGCGTGTATTCTTTCAAGTGCAGATTTGAACTGACACAATGTATCAGCCGCCTAGTAAAGTGGCTTATAAAAACAAAATACGGTCAAAGTACGTTTGTTAGAAAGCGTTATTTGACATAAAATAGCCCTAGACAAAAGGGTTTTTTTTGATATACTAGTATGAAAACTGCCCCTCTTCTACAATTTCGATCTTTTCTGTAGCATTGCCTGGAAACATCTTTCTTCGCTATCTCTTGACCATGGCTCGGTTCGCAAGATTATTGTTGGTTTAGTTACATCAACAAGTGCGCCAAACTTGTGAACTCTGTTTTATACGTGGACAGTTTATTACTTTAAATGTGATATTACCGTCGTTGTTTGATTAGGTCCTTTAATTTCAGATTCAGCATTAGGACCGTTTCTGACGTTGGCGCATGAGACTATGGAGCCATTAAAGTTCTGTGCGATGTGGTTATTTGCTGGTGCGTGCCATACATAACAAGCTTAGGTTTTCAGAAGCCATTCATTACGGGTAACATTGCTTATATTTTCTACTCGAGTCATTCAGGTGGTTCTTCAAAGTGAACCCTTGACGGTGCCTCTTGACAATGCGTTAGGTTGCGCGTAACTATCAGTCGAGTCTTTTCGCGTAGCGCTCATTCATAGTATAGTAAATACTGCTCCAAATTATCAAACATTTTTTTTCTAAACAAGTCACTCTCCTTAACGCATGTTGGAACTGTGTTGGAAGCCAGCATCGTAAGTTTAGCCCATTGAGATCAGCAACAAAATCCATCTGGTGGTTTGTCTCCGAAACGGTGCCTTACGAAAAATTTTTATCATAATTCTCTCGAATACATCCTACCTCTTTTCTGTCTGAATGTACTTCCCACTGTGCATCGATAGGCCGTAATTTAAACCTTTCGAAGGAAGTACGGCAACACCGATATATATAGATATACAAAACTCGAAAACTGAACCACCGCCCAAACAATCGTCCTTGAAACAAAAACTTGGCGCCATCTTTTTTTTTGTCCCATATGACTGTGTTGTCTTCATTGTAGCCCTTATTGCAAGTATCACTCTCGCCTTAGTGTAAAAGAAGCGCATGAGTAGCGCCTCCTGCGGACAAATACACAGCCGCATCTGCGTTTAAAACATGCGATCCACCCAATCGCATATGTCGGTTCCTGCCCGTGGTGTGGAGGACAGCCGACACTTGCTTACATTACGTGAGAATACGAGTTAAAATTAACACGCCTCAGATTCCGGCACAATAAAAAAGTTTGAACGGAGAAGTGGGAGATTTCGCTCGCCAGTAAGGAAAAAGGAGACCCAAGTCGCGATCCAGGATCAAGCGCGGTGGGCGCCTGAGGCCAGTGGAACCCTGGTCTAGGAACCCCAAACAACTTCATCTAACCCTTCTTCGTGTTTTGTTAAAAACGTTTTTTTTTCACTCCAGTCAGCACAAGTAAACAATCAAAGGTTCAAGTAAAACAATAAAAAGTGGGATTAAAACTTCAGAGCTCTCGATTACACTCTCGCGATATACTATGGCAAAAAAAGAAGATTAGAAACCAACTTTTTTTCCGGCATTTGAACAAAGAAATCGTCAAAATGAAAATCATATAGTTCGGATGAAGAAGTCATTGCGCACAACGGAATCTCCTTCGAGGAATCAACAAAAGTTGCACAAAAGCACAACACCCAACACAATTGGAAAGAAGATCTCATGGCAAGATTAATAGTTTCTCATTCGAACATATTTCAGACTGTCAAGAAGCGTGGCTTTCACTCATATTTATCAGCGCGAAATCTCAAAACAGCCAACAACTGCTTCTGTTTTATGCTCTTTGCATACCCATGGTGCTTCGCTCATTTCTCTTCACTCTGCATTTGTTTCGTTGCTGCTTGCGGTAGCTGCTGTAAACATTTCTCTTTTTTAGATCTAGCAATCTTCTATATTTTTCTGGCTTCCCAACCGTGGTATTCAGAACTACCAAGCCGAAGTCACAAGCACTTGCTGCAAAGGCGCGCGCTGTCGAGTTCTCTATATATTAAGGGCTGCCATCATTTTTGCTCTTGAAGTGCATCAGCACTATTGATCCTGGCAAACACTAGACGACTGGCAGCAGTTTGCTGAGGCAGTAAATCAAATGAAGGAGGCGCTGACTCGGAACCGTGCGAAAAGAGCAGTTCTATGAAACTTTGCACGCTTCAATCCACTTCGAATATGGGTATTTCCACTACAATGGCCGAAATTATTTCTCTTTTGCTTTTACTACAGCAGGAAAGCATCGCCTGCACTGAGTGTGACCAATTTAAATCTAAGCAAGGCCTGTCTTTTCAGGCCATGACAGCTGCCTCAATTTATAGTTATTTTGGCTTCTTTCCACTTCGATTGCGAAGCTCAATGAAGAGGTTTCAAAACAACTCGTGGTTTTAGATCGACTGAGAAGCACTCTATCAATTGCTATGCTACTTTATTATGTAGCTTAACCCAGGAAACATCCTAGCCAGTTGTCGATCTTATTCTTGTTGTTTCCGAAGCCTTCATTGGTCACTACGTTGTATCGGGGTACGTCGGAAACAGCTCAATGTGCTGACAAAGTTTTAGTATTTGATGTTCGGGAGAATGTACGGGAGAGCAAGATGAGAGTGCTTCAATGCCTCAATGAGCCCACCTCGCTACTGGTGCGGCTATCACACATGCAATTTTAGCTTCCATAGTAGCATCTGGTGGCAGCTTTCTCAACTACGTTATCGTTACCAATTCTTTGCCATGCTTAAGCTCGCTCAAGTTTGCTCAATTCACAACTATTTTTATGGCTGTCAAATACTTGATTGCCCTGCGTGGCTTGTCCCTCCTGGAACGAATCAATTTCACTATAGAAAAGTAGATGGCGACTCAAGCATAAACATAGAGCACTTAAAATATACGAATAACCTCCGAAGAAAAAGGCCATGTACTTGCGTGTTGGAAATAAACACTCATAGTAGGACGAATAACCATCTTACGAACAGAAAATGGCACTATCGTAAAAAGGCCGCTCATTCATAAACACCACTTAGCTCACTTATCATTCTGCTGCAGTGGTTGTTTGAGGAAATCATTGGTTCTCGGTTGTTTCTGTCAAATGAGTATCTGCCAACGGCTCTGTATTCTAACGAGAAGAAACATGACGAATTGTACACCATTACAACTATCTCGCAACAGATATCGTGTGGCATGTGAATTTTGGAGCAGTCTTTGGAGAGTTCACTGAACCACATTCCAAAACGAGATTGCATTGCTGCAACTTTTAAAACCATGTACACCCGTGCTCGCAGATTATGAGCATACTCTGAACCATGTAAACAAGCTTTATTGGTGATCGCAAACAGACGTGAATGAAGAAAGCTCTCTATGAAGGTATTGTTGAAATATTTCACAATCTGCAATAAAGGCTTCGTTCGTTGAACAAAAATGTAAAGCCATAGTCGACGCGGGAGGATGCCCTGCAGCATCGCGAGCATTTCGACATTGTGGGATTTGATGGTCGTCAGGCGGTTTATTCGTTCGGCAGTTCCTCGTGCCAACGAACGCTTGACGGCCGATAAAAGACGTCCCCCCCCCCCATGCCTAGACCACCCTATTTCAAGGCTTGAAAGGAGGTTGCAACCATCAATCTTTTGCAATAAATCTACGCCTATGAGAGGAGTTCACTAGATTCAGAAGCTCGTTTCCGTTAGACATGTCCCAAGTGAGTGCGGCAGAGAACTGCGGTATTGCATCGATGGTTAGTAAGTATATAAGTTTTGAAAACTAGGAATCTGAAAATCACGAAGTCAATGCGCGTTATTACGAATTACGTGAATTTTTTTAGGGGCGAAGCTCCATAGGGCATGGGTCTGTACACCCCAAGGGGTTTGTTGTTGGTGATGTATGTAGCCACCGGTGGCACATACCCACTCTAGAGCGGGTATGTGCCACAGGGGATGCGAGATAGGAGATGGCAGTACGTGTAGTGTTCACTCGATGAACGCACGGACGGACGGAAACACAGACTAGCAGACAGACGGATAGAACGATGGACGGACGCGTGGACGTATGGACGCACGAAAGGATGGACAGGCGGGTGGACGGATGGCAAGAACCAACGGACGGATGGAAGCACGGACGGGCTGATGAACGCTTTGCCCACTCATCATCACTCACTCCGTGGATATGCTGTGATTTGTTTAGTGTTCCCGAGAACTTGGCTCTTTTCTCGCTCACAAATAAGTGTCATACTTCAGAGTGGTGGTATATCGTAGCATTTCTTTTGGTCAAAGCTGTTCATTATATGGAGTATAAATAATCGTGAAGTCGTGTCGACACGTCTTGCGGAGTTGCATATTTGTAAGCTTAACTGAAACTTCATAAGAAGTTTTTCAGATTAGATATTTAGACAACAACATGAGTGAGAACTCTGTCTTCAATATTCCACTACTTTTTTTTTCTTTAAACGCAGCAAACCTTATCACAACCAGTACAATGAATCGGGACAAAAGGATACCTACTCCTCTACTGAATGTTAGCTTTAGCGCGGGGCCTTCCATTTCATAAAAGCAAGGAGGCGACTGAAAAGTACGTGAACAGTGTGCCCAAACGGGGCGTTCTTCATCACTTTGACAATGAATTGATTGATACGTGAGGTTTAACGTACCAAAACCACCATAGAATTATGAGAGATGCCATGGTGGAGGGCTCCGGAAATTTCGACCACCTGGGTTTCTTTAACGCGCACCTAAATCAAAGCACACGGGCCAACAGCATTTTCACCTCCATCGAAAATGCAGCCACCACAGCCTTGATTCGATCCCGCGACCTGTGGGTCAGCAGCCGAGTACCTTAGCCACTGGATCAGCACGGCGGAGCCTTTAGCAGTCAATTGATCAGCCTGCTAGATCTCGAAAAGTGCGCCAATTTATTATAAACATTGGACGCTCGAGAACGTTGTATAGTTAACAAGTGCCTTGGTCTCAGAAAAATTTTCAACGCTCGAGACAGGTTAACCGTGTTTGAGGAATGATCAAACCCAGGGTTTTAACGCGTGGGAAAATAAAGTGTTAGGTTAAATATTTGTGGCTGCGAAAGTCACAGATGTATTTCGATCATATGATGATTCAGTAAAAAAGAAAAAGGAAATATAGAGGCGGAAGGCAGGAAGGTCGACTAATAAATCTTCTGGTTGGCTACCCTATATATGAGTATTAAGGAAGGGGAGTAGAAGGATGAGGAAGAAAGGACGGAAGGAAAATAAAAACGCCAGGCCTGCACAGTTGGCGCAGCACTGCCACAGCGAAAGCTAGAAGAGCGGCCTTTCAGAGCCTTTTCAAAACACTCATTAGGTAACTACTGCAAGCACACTTCCTTGGTACCCACTAGAGCATTAATTATAAGCTTTTGGGTAGTAAGCCAGCATTCGCTATGCTATTTTTCGTCATTCTTCTGAGAAGCGTGGTATCCGCTAAACACTTGCAAGGAATTTCGTGCGAATTGTTCATGCAGTGGCTGACGACGATAAGGAATTATGGCTGTAGGGGGTATGCGCCACAGTTAATAGGGGAACGAGAACAAACTCTTGTAATGGGTAGGAGCATTGGACGATCCACTTGTTACGCTGTTCACATTGTGCGACGACTGGTTGTTCTTTCGCTGTTGTAAAATGCTTTATAAGTCGTATTAACACGATTGCTTTCCCTACATTAAGCCTGCCTAAGGCAAGTTTGACAACATGTCACCAGCACCGGTGTAGTTCAGTGGTACAATACTGGGCTCGCACCCAGCGGACCCGGGTTCGAGCCCCACTGTGCCATTGACGCTAGGTCATGACTGCCTAAGGCGAATTCGACAACAAGTTACAAGCACTGGCGGTACTCAGTGGTAGAATATTGGGCTAACACCCAGTGGACCTGGTTGAAGCCCCAATGTGTTATTGGTGCATGCTACTTTCATTCCAATTTCATGCGATGTGCTTACAGGCAGCGGCAGCGGACAACAATTGCGCGTGACCCGACAAGTGCTTTCATAACAGCTTTCGCAAAAAAAAGACCACAATTTGCTGCAGTGTTGTCAGCGGTGTTCGTCTAGGCCCATCGTCTTCAAAAAGCACGCGATTGCCTTCGCGGCCTACTTGCACGGACGAGATGTGGGAACAGTGTCCCATAGCACGGAAAGACGCCGATCTTCGCAGAGCATATGAGGGTGCCTGCCTCTCCGTGTTAAATAGAGCACACTGCATGGCATCAAGGAGTTGATGTTTTGTTATTGCCGTAAACATCGCATGTCATCCAGTCAGGCATTTCAATTAACTTAGTAAATGTATTTGTGAAAGCAACTTCCTATCGACAATGGGGCAGACTTTCACAAAAGTCTGCCATAGTCGCAGGCGCGAGAGTGACGTCAGACCTCAGCGGGGACAACGAACCGACGTTTGCAGGTTGAAGATTAGGAACCTCTGTGGCAAACTAAAGCACTTGTGCAGTGCATAACCCTCAGGTAACAATACATTGCGATAGAAAAGCGAGAAACACTTTCTACACGTCGCCATTTCGATTAGCTAGAGGATAGGCTGGGTTAGTCGTAGTAAAACTCAGTCGCAGTTACTAGACGCGCAAATTAAACAACTGATTGTGCCAAATATACTGCGAAGTAATGCAGTGACATTGCTTCACAACTCGGTAAGCTTAAACTACCAAAATCTAACTATTGTTTCTGACGTGGCAGGTTTCAGATAACTAGGGCAGGATGGCATAATATGAGAGAAAATTATAAAAACGTGAATATATATTATTCTTCCACTCGTTACCATTACACGTAAATGAGAAATTTTTCTTTGTAGATAAGGATTGTGCAACACGAATATAACTATGTTGCCGCAGTTCTAAAGCTTCCTATAAAAAAATTTAAATGCACCTGCTGTTTCATTTTGCCCACGCCTGTGGGGCGAAACAAGACAGTGTGTAAAAGTTTCATATTTTCAGTTGTTTCATTCATGCCGTAAGCCTTCACGTAGTCTCCATAAGGCCAGTTCTTGTACCCCACGCATTGAATCAAGACAGACAGGGCACTCTGTTTCCCCGAACTCATTGCGGGCCATGTTCAGTCTTTCTTTGAGCAAATGTTGTCATTTTTGAACGCTTGCACTTCATCGGAATATTTAACGATTGAAATTTAGATATGTTCTCCCACCTCTTCTTCAACTCTATTCACCGTCTTGATGCAGAAAATGCACGGGCATTTCGTGGGTGCAGCATCGTGAGCCGGGATTTGTGAGGCGATGTGTTGAGGCTTTTCTATCACTTCTTGTTTTTAAAATTTTGGTATGAAAATATTCCCATGAAAACTCGATTCTAAAGCATTTTTGTTTGTGAACTGGTTGAGTCAAAGATTCTTCCGAATTTCATGCGCATTTTAAGAGCACCCTTAGGAACGCGGAACAACCTCGATGCTGCGCGAATGGAGTGAGTCCTGTCCTCAACAGCAATCTCGGCTATCTAATGTTTTTTTCTGCCAGGAAGCTCCATATATTGTACCCTCTTGTGCGTCCTAACTCTCCTAGCTCTCCCAATGAGTCTAAGTACATAGTTCACATAATAAGGCATTGTCTCAGGCCACGTGATGCTTTTTGTCGTCGTTTGCCTATGGCAAGCCCAAATTAAAAACAAAATCTCCACTTTGGTCGAGAGCATCAAATAACCTAAACTTTTGGGGGTAAATAGCTAGAAGTATGAAGTAAATAAATAAATAAATATTTACTTTACTGTATTGATGCCGGAGTAGCTTCATGCATGGATCCGAACATTTGGTTCAACAGAGTTGCACCCCTTTTTGACGGGTCCCTGACACACCAACCCTAGCCACTTATTTTTTCAGCGCGAACGCTGCGAGCAGCTTTCAGCTTTTACACATAAAAACGTATACAAGTACCAGTATTTACCGCTGGGAAAGAGGAACAAGAAAAAATGCTTTTTGTATTAGCTGCAGAGGCCGGCACAGTCAAAATGTCGCGTTTTGCCCCGTGCCTCATTTTACTACACTCTACCCTACATGCGCTGCAAGCTTAGAACAGTGAAGCTTAGAACTATGAAGTGCCTCAACCAATACGCACTCACGCAGAGGTTACGCTTCAGGTGGCATTTAGCCATCCTGACGCCACGCTTCATGCGCAGTATTTATAAGCACTAGCAGCCCTGTAAATGTTGAGTTAAATATATTCAGGTCCCCATCAATTTGGCAGTGGGATCGGCCGACGTCGTCCGTGGCCGACGTCTTGTTCTGAAGTCCAGATAAACATAAAACTGGCATAGATTGACGTCTGGCATTGATTACTGTCTCATTCAAGTTGATAGTCTTTTTTTTGTATTTCCCTTGCCGGAAGCTGCGTTATAGGTGTGCTGACTAAGTTAACACAATGTATTCGCTGCCCCTGTAGTCGCCAATTAATGCGAAATAGCACGCAAATTTCGAAGAGCTTTCTACGGCTCCCTCGGTTGTGTCCATGGCAGCAATATTGTAAAATCTGAAGAGCCCATAAATTATAGCATTCTGCAAGAGCTTTACCAAAACCCGCACGCACCAACACTTTTGCCATCACTATTTGCGCAGTGAATGGTTAGACAGCAAGCGCCAGGGGCCTGTCTGCTCTCTTTGCTCGTACTTGGACATTAGCCGCCCAACTTGGTAGCCACACGTGCCGACGTTGGGCCTCATTTGAATGCTCATTTGCATCCGCCAGGCCACGCTACGCCGAGTATCTCTCAACGACCCTTCCAAAGGCTAGCACGAGAAGGGCTGAATAAATATGGGCAGCTCGATAAAACGATCCGCGGTGGCGCCCAGTCGTAATTGATTTATGCCATCGACGCTCGCTTTGTTCTACGACCGCTGCGACAAAACGTAGCGGCTGCTATGCATACCGCACTCCGCTCCATTAACCTCACCATCCCGAGTGCTGCTGTTTTCTTTCGTATTATCGCATGGCCAGTGCTTTTATCGGTACCTGGCCGCATTACGTCTACGGGTATCAAGATTATAATCGCTTATGTTGAAACACCCAGCTTTTCGTTACTATATGTTCCGTTTCGTCATGTGCAAGCTTATGAATGCAAGCGAGATTTCTCGCAGCCGATGGAATTGTTCTAGGAAATGATTCAATAACATTACATCAAAATGTCATTCGTTCTCTGCGTTTAGACTGAGCAATAAATGGGAATTTTTCGTACCTCACAGATACACAAATACTGTAGTTTCTAAGGTTGTCAGTAGGTCCTGAACTGTTTATGGTGCATTGACTCTTGAGAAACGGAACAAAAACAAAAATGCTAGAGTGGCCCGAAAACCACGTGCGCGTTCTTTAGAAAACATTCACATTTATTCTTCCCATCGTACGCACTCCACCACCTTCGCCACTTTGAGAAGTCATTTCGTTTCGCCCTGTTCTGGAGCATTAACTTTCCTACCGAATTGTACTTATGCATGCAAAGCACTGAAAAGAAACAGTTTGCACCTTTTCAAACATTGTTTTGGGAGATAAACTAGCGAAAATGCCATGAGTGGACTTACCTGTAGCAGCGGCGGATTCAGCCGGCTGTGCACAAGCGAAACACGTTGAGGCATGCACACTCAACGCTGTTGCAGCTTCCTCTACTTCAGTGCTCTTGGCGATCGTAATTCAGACCAGCCTCTCGATGAGCGCGTCCTTATCGAGGCCGTGAGTTTTGACGTAGTGCACAGGTAGCTTTCAAATGCTCCGATACGAAGCACCGCCGACGCCTTTGCCGCCACGACGAGATTATGGCCGGTTGTTCACATCACGTGGTTTGAGCTAGTGCACATAGTGCAACCAAGGCCATCTAAATCCATGAAGCGAAAAGGCGAGCCGCTATAACCTGATGGAAAAAGTCGCCGTTTCACCGCAAGGGCAAAGGAATGAATGCGATAGCACAACGTGGAATGTAACGCTGAGAACGGCAAGCAGATCGAAACATTGAGCGTGCTGCTCACGTAGAAATATCGCATGAAAACGGCACACACACGACGACAGCGAACTAACAATGTCTATCACTAGACACGTAACGTGCTGTTAAAACAAAAACAACACACGAAACACAATCACAGGTAGAGATGAGTGTAAATCAGCAAGTGTTCCAGCTGTTATACCACGCTGTGTATTAAAACCACGCCTTTTTTCTTAAAAGGGACCTGTGCAGCGACCGAAGTGATCTTTGTGGGCCCGGACACTAACAAAATTGTTCAGGTGGAAGCCTGAGGCACGTGACTCCCCTACCCCAAAAAAAAAAGATAAGCGCGCGTGCACAAGCGTATAACCACCATCTCCCCCTTTGCGGGGTGAAGTGCGCGTGGGAGATAAGCGCGCGTCGACGAGCTTGGCGCCGAGCGCGGGTGCCTTTTTCTCTTTCTTGAGTGTTCATATATACAGATCCTTATACATATACGGTGAATGATGTTGGCGGTTGCGGCGACCGGGAAAAACCAGCCGAGACCTTCCATATAATTGCTACCGCAATAAAATCGGTATCGGACCAATTCTCTTGCGTCAGCCTACCGCCGCCTAGCGAGTGACTTTCCAGTGAGTTTCGCCGCTTTCAGCCCCTTTGAGGACAAGTGTGAACAATCTTTTAGCGTCTCTATATTTAAGTATTGCGGCCTCCGAGATCAGTTACGGTAGTGCACAGCCAGCGCCAATCGTGGAGGGCATGTTTACAACGACAAAACTCACCGACGAGACGCCCGAAATTGCAACTTTTGCTGAACTAACTTCTCCCATAACTTTCACAGCGTCGCACATGATGTTTGAAAAGGGTTATAATGCTGAGGTGGTGTAGGTGCTCGCACACGGAAAGCGATTGTTGGGAGGCCAAAAAAATGGCCTCATTTTATTGTTGACACATGAACCGTACTATCGCTGCAAGGAAGTTTGAAGTTCGAAGTCTATTGAAGGGTAAGCATACATATAAATGAACAGATAAGCGGAGTACTTAAGGAGGTCCCAGAGTATAAACTGTCGGGGAGACCTCTTAACACATTGTGAATAAAATGATGCATAATATGCAGCACACAATTGGTGTTGTGACAAAGTTATAGATACAATGTCTAGCGTGAAAAAAATGAACAAAAACTCTCCTCTCAATTTTCAAAAATATGAAGATAAACAAGTCTACAATAATTAGAAGAGCAGAACTAAACCATAAATAAAGCTACGTTTTTTTAGAGGTGGTCTACATCTCCAATTACACTATAGGAGTAGCGACACTGTTATTACACATATAACGTGCAATTCATCAAAGCAGTGCAAAAGAAGCAGAAAGTAAAAAAATGAACCAATATCAATTTCCTAATTGCACCTATATCTAACATGTTCTAGTTAATTCTGTGATTAAGTGTATCTTGGTTCGTCGGCAAAACGAGCTTGTCGTGAAAGATTGTTTAATTTCAGAAGGAATTGAGTTCCACACGGACACACCAGCAAATTTAGCAGTCATTTTTCGATAGTTTGTGCAAGCTTTAGGTAAACGAAAATTCTGGAATGGAAATGGAAATGGGTGAGGAATGAACGAGGAGTGCAGTGCGATGTGGCAACGTATATATAGGATGAATATCGGTGTTTGGAAGGCATTATGGAAAGATAAATGTTCGACTGTGTTCAGTTTTAGTTCTTCCTTCACGAACCATTAGCCTCGATCTTCCGGAGATTTGCAACTTGCTAGTTATAACATTGCAGGCTGAGTAGGAAAAAAATTACAGAATTACCCGGAGGGAGTTCATTTTTTATACACTATACTGTTACGATGTAGAAATCATGCCAAATTCCTCTGCAGGTGTCTATCGTAACTGGCGAAGCACTAAATTAAGACGAAAAGAGGCCTTAATAGCACATGTTAAAAATAAAATGAGGGGGGGGGGGCAGGAGAGAGGAAAATATGGACGCTTATGGCCATGAAAAATTCGTAAACAACAGGGGCGCTGAAGCCAACGTTTCGACAAGCGGGCAGTTTGTTTTCAAGATCCTTTCTTAGGGCTGCAACTGCAAAGCACTGAAAGCCTTAAGGCAAATAAGACGGCTCCAGAATATTCACTATAGGCGAATTTTTTTAAATGGCGCACATGTAATAATTATTTCATTACATATATTTTAATAGCGAATAGCTGCAAGAAACTAGCTAATGTTACTCAATGCTCAATTATGTGTGTAGATACAGTAGGCCTCAAAGCATACAATTTTCTCACTTAATTAAAGTTGAGTTGTATATTTTGTTTTAGTTATAACTTCATGCGATAGATCGTGCGAAATACTTTGCACCATTGTTCTTGTTTAAATTTTAACTAAAAAGGAGAGTGCCCTCGAGGCTGGTCAAAAGGTGCATCTAAACAACATTACATCCTCGTCATCATCAGTCTGTCTCTTTTACACTGCAGGGCGACAGCCTTTCACAGCGATTTCCAGCGCAGCTTGTCCTGTGTGAGCTAGACACATTTATGCCGGCGAATTTCTTGATTAGGTCACTTCACTTAATACTTTGCCTCCTTAGCCGAGCTTCCAATAGAGTCATAAAGAAGTAGTGGGTCACGCATGTCTCAATTCTTTACTATAATTGCTTTGACCCTATTCCGTCACGAAGCTACCCACTTGAATCCCCAACAGATGCTTCGTGTGAACTGAAAAAAAAAATATCTCAGAATAGGAGACCACGTACGTTCTAATTCCTGTGCACAAAGCGTACCGTCTTCAACCTTATTGTTCCAAGCAACTCAGAGTGGCTATCGGAGACACTCTGAATGTGGCAGTTAGATAAGCTTAAATTTTGTGCAACTGGTACAAGCTTGTTCCAGTCCAGTTTTCCAACCACTGCGTGTTTCAAACCACTGAACATAGTGTTCGTCTCCAACCCGAGAGCATCCCTAAAGAACGGTTAGTTTAGTGTGATTTTCGCAGTTGCCATCGTGCCCTTACAGCTTTGTTGCGCCCACACGGTCCAACGAAATTTACGTGCCATCAGCTCCGGACCGTTCAGTAAAGAAAGCTCAGTGCCGTCTTGCCTTTTGATCTTGCTGCCTCTCAATCTTTCTCTCTCTTCTGCAGGTGGGGCCTGTGCGCGTTTGTGTGTCCAGCGGGTACCCGGTGGCATCATTGCTTTCATCTGTGGTCCTCCCTTAGCAGAGGCGCACAGCGAACATCACGGCTACGTTGGAGTCCCACTACATTTGCGTGAAGAGGCACCATGTCCTATCTTCGCTTTATAGCGATACGCAGGCTTCCTTCCTGCGTGCTTCAAAGGAACCAAAGTAGAGTTGAGCTACCTGTTCTAGCACTCCATCGCAGTCGCAAATTCTACTCGAGGCACTGTTCGTCATGCCGACACAAAACTAGATGCATAAACTGAAATTTGTAAACGGGGTGCCAATCGGGCCACAAGCGATATATTACGGCTGAATTACTTCAAGCAGGAGCATGTATTGCATAATACTTCAATGAAGTATCAACGAAGTACAAGTGTTCGTTGCGCACTACGCTAAATATTAGTGCCATAATGCGCTGACAGAAGCAAGCAGGTGTTTTAGGCACCGACATGATCATAATCCCTGTACAGTGTAAAACTGTGGGGGTGGTTATGACCGTCGTCAGTAGGCGCCAGGCTGTCGCTGAGAAACGTAGCCGGGCAGCACTCCCACGCATGGAACCCCAGTTCTATTGGAATCAGCGTCCCGTGGAGGGGAGCGACAAAGGGATTAGAAGACGGTTCGTGAGCCTATGTCCCCACAAGCAAATCCTCCGGGCTGGCTTGTTTAGCGATACGGAGAAGTAGACCGACCGCACAGGTCGTGTCTCCGTGATTCAAGTATCTACTCCTTGGCTGCCCTTCCAGAGAAAGACGGAAGAAGCAATTCAACCGACAAATTTTTCCGGGAGAGAACCCCATTTCCCCTATCCTCAGAGCAATGCGTCAAGAGGGGCAATAACTATTCGGCGGACCATGTGCTACTGAATTATGCCCCGTGGGCGGCGTCTTGTGTGTGTGTGTGATTGACGTTCCAATCAAGGAGGAGGAGCCCGAGAGGGTTTAAAACGACACAGCAGAGTGCTGGACATCGCTCTGAACCATGTAACGGTTCAACCACCACGCTCATGGTTCGCGAACTCCTAACCTCATGCTGTAAATAATTGTAAATAGTGCCATAAACCTGTTTGTTTTTTCGTATCCCCATCTAGTAAGCACTCGTTTCCTCCACCCGAAGCTTAACCACGCTACCACAAAAGACTGGGCAGACCCCGGTCCGCAACAACTGGTGATCAGCGCTAGGATTTGGAGCGACTTCTGGCGACTCAGCGCCGAGAGCCACGACAGGGTGCATATGTAGACACCATGGACTATTAGTAAATGAATTGCGCTCAGTAAAGACAGTAGAAAGCCGAAGCCTCTCACACTCAAAGCGAACGCTGGTAACGCAGATGGGTATCTCGCAACATTTCAGGCGTGTCACTTCATCACAGCAGTGGACGGGAAAAATATTTTTCAATTCCCGGCTTCATTATGATGTTCACTGGAAAGGTGCTTTAGACGGCGTGAGTTAGTTCGTCAAACCTTGCGAGGAGTTTAGGAAAAACATTATGCATGCACAAGGCACTTGAAAAATATCCAACAGTACAAGATTTCCTCAACATCTACTGGTTGAGTCAAGTCGCTATCGCGGCACCATACTACCATCAGCGTTGATGATTGGCATTGAAACCATGGTCTTACCGAACGAATTCTTCGGTGTACAGGGTGGCCTCTTTTCCTTGGCCAACGCTTAAAAAAATAACGATGCACATTAAAACGGCGCGATAAAATACATGTCGCTCACTATTGCATGGAGCAAGCCATACTATTTTTGGTATTCCCCTTAGGTGAATTATGCTAGATAGATAAACTGCTCATAAGGCAATGAAGGTGGGTCAAAATTCCGGCTAGAAAGTTGACGGTTGGCTTGCAAAATATCCGATAACTTCTTACCTCCTATCTGTGCAGTATATATTAGAGTTTTGCCTCTTCCTGCAAAGTACATAAAAACATGCCACCTTACAAGCCCAATTGCGCGCTGTAATTGAAGTGCTCCAGAGGCAACGCCTGCAGACTACAATATCATCCGTTTACGTGTGCTGCGACTTGAAAGGCGAAAAACCAGTGACAACGGCTGTGAATGTGCAATGACGAGTCTGTTTTTACGAAGCGCTCAAGCGATAGCCGCTGCATCTCCCTATCCCTGACATCAACCGCGGCGATGCAGGTATATTGCTGGCGCGCGGAAGGCTGAAGAACGCTGCAATACATTGCCCAAGTGTGCTTGTCAGCTGGTATTTTGTATTTCGCAAGCATTTGCAGTAAGCGACTAAGTCCGATAGGCGGGAAGAGTAAGCGAGAACACAATAATGCCCAATAGAAACCAATTGAGAAACTGTCTTATAGGGAACCAAAATACGACTTCAGTTTGCCGTCCAGTTATGACGATGATATGTGGGGTTCAACGTCCCAAAACCACCATATGATTATGAGAGATGCCGTAAAAGAGGGCTCCAGAAATTTCGACCACCTGGGGTTCTTTAACGTGCACTCAAATCTCGGCACACGGGCCTATAGAATTTTCACCTCCGTCAAAAATGCGGCCGCCGCAGCCGAGATTCAATCCCTAGACGTGCGGGTCAGCAGCTGAATACCTCGGCCACTAGACCAACGATGGGGTGAGGAAAAAGTCTAAAAGAGAAACATCAGGGCCGTCATAGTGGCGAACAGGTGTAATTGCTGTGATAGAGTGGCTGGCAAAACTGTGTGTTATGTTTAGTTAGGGAATGACTGAAAGCTCAGGTGGTGCGGCTCGGAGCTTTGTCAGCACTTTCGGCTATTGAAGGACGTCCCGACTGTAGCACATATTCTATCTGTTCTCTTCCTTGCCGAAACAGTTTACGTGACATAAAAGAATTGATTGACCCGTGACATCACTCCTATGAGCAGCCTTGATTATTTCATTGGTCTAAGTCACAGTTTTAGCCGATTCAACTAAAAGTTAACCCTACAACGCTGCCGTTCGATTCATTGCGTAGATGACTAGGCAGCTTGAAAGGGGCTCACCATAAATTCTACCTCCACTCGGTTAAGGCTAGGAGATGACAACCGACGGGTACCTTGGCAGTAAATATCGAACATCACCTAACCAACGCATTAACATGACCCTCCTTCACCAAAACGTGGAGGAAAAAACCGGTCACACTATTTTCCGCACACAAACTGCCCGTCGTATCTGCGAACAACATTTATAGCATCCGCAGTCATGCAGGCCATGTACCCCGCCTGTTGACTTCGGCTTTCCGTAAAAGCGGTTCTTTTGCTGTAAGTTTCCTTATCGCAACTCAACTTACTCGCGTTTGTGGCCGCACATACGGAGAAATATGGCGGGTACTCCGCGCTAGATTGACGATCCACCTGTGTGACTCCTATGCCACTATCCACCCCCCCCCCCACCCCCCACCCCCCCGAGAAGAAAGCTCCCGGGGGAAATTCGCGTGGCTGTATATTGCCAAACCAAGGAGAGTCAATAAACCAGCCCTTCACCCATCGCACTTTGTCTGCTGAGCTCGCTTCGGTTTCAGGCGAACAATCAGGCAGAGCACATTCCCGATCCACTGCTCGAGCATTTCTACGCAATGCCGTACACGTCTGCATGTGATCCTCCAGACCTCCTTCTTGGACTAAGTGCTATAGGCGCGCAGCCAAAGTGGGTTTGTCGGCTGTACTGCAACGCATGGCCTGATAAACCACCAGCACACCAGCAAGTGTAAAACTTCTTTGTGTGTTATAGAATACGAACACCTGTGTTCACAATAGCACAGATGTATGAGCCGCTAGCCCAGCCCCACAGTACACACACACACACACACACACACACACACACACACACACACACACACACATATATATATATATATATATATATATATATATATATATATATATATATTAATTTACGAAGTACGTTTTCATACGTTCCAGTGTTAAACCAATATTATACAACAGACTTATTCTAGCCTTGAAATACTATGCTCTGAAATACATACCATAATGATATGAATGATTTAATAACTTACAAAAAATTTATAGAGGAAGTTTCCAAAGAATAGCCCTATGGAGCATTCAGAGTTCGCACCAACAGCTCATATCAGCGGGGGAACTTATTATAGATATGTAATACGCTGCTAGAACATGTTTTCTGTATATTAATAACTTTATCTCATTATTCAAGTGTGCACTCTCCCTTGTTTCCAGCACCCAAGAAATTCAGGATGTTGTGCCTCGGAACATGCAGGCAGAAAAATTAATGCCACCTTGTAAATGTTTCTCTGTTATAAGCATGCAAGCTCAATCATTGCAAATTAACATTCGATTGCTAAAAACATCTCCGAATCCTTGTGTACTTCATGCTCTCAGTTCTCAGGGTGTATACACTGAGAACCATGCGGGTGAGGTGTGTCCCGCATGCGGGGAGAAGTCCATATTAGCACACATACCCTGTGGGTGCCTTCAATCAATCCCAGATTCTTCCACAGGCAGATGGAAGGTGGCCATCCGCGGCCCGTTCCTGGCCGACCAGCTTTGGGGCTGTTAAGCAGGCCCGCGAAGCACCCGATAGGCTTAACCTGGTGGTACCGACATGAGAGTTGCCCACTTCGCGTAAAGGCGCGTCCCGCAGGACCTCATTAAAGTTATTTCAATCAAGCAATCAGTATAAAAAAATTAAGGACGGGAAGAGGAAGGTGAAAGCTTGCGACGAGAAATTCGAATGCAATAAGTGGGTGCAGGCGCCAACGTTTCGACAATTTACTTGTCATTTTCAACGCCGCTACTATATGTTAAAGCGTCGGCTAGCAAGTACACCATGTTGCGAATTTCACAGTTAATTCTGCAATTAGTTTAACTCATCTTTAATCAAGTCTTTGTTGTTTTTGGTAGACAAATTTCGGTTTACCAGGCAAACAACGTTCACCTCTTTGATAAATATATTTAAAACCTTAGGAGTGCTCTATTTAGGGTATTTAGGAATGCCCACTTAGAGGCAGTTATGGCAGTTATGTACACCAACCTCCGAAAAGAGCAGGGCTTCGAGATAGGTAATAGTGCACTTCAAGTTGTAAAAGACTATGTCTACTTAGGGCAGGTAATAACCGCGGAGCCTAACTACGAGACTAAAGTAACTAGAAGAATAAGAATTGAGTGGAGCACATTTGGCAAAAACTCTCGAATTATGACAGGTAGATTGCCACTATCCCTCAAGAGGAAGGTATATAACAGCTGTATCTTGCCAGTACTTAGCTACGGAGCAGAAACCTGGAGACTTACAAAGAAGGTTCAGCTTAAATTGAGGACGACGCAGCGAGCAATGGAAAGAAAAATGGTAGGTGTAACCTTAAGAGACAAGAAGAGAGCAGAGTGGATCAGGGAACAAACGTGGGTTAAGGATATCATAGTTGAAACCAAGAAGAGAAAATGGACATGGGCCAGGCATGTATCGCGTAGACAGGATAACCGCTGGTCATTAAGGGTAACCAACTGGATTCCCAGAGAAGGCAAGCGGGTTAGGGGGAGACAGAAGGTTAGGTGGGCAGATGCGATTAAGAAGTTTGCGGGCAGAAATTGGTAGAAGCAAGCACAGAACCGGGTTAACTGGCGGAACATGGGAGAGGCCTTTGTCTTGCAGTGGACGTAGTTAGGCTTATGTTGATAAAGATGATGATGATGATGATGATGATGATGATGATTCTGTGGACTGTCCACCAAACACGGAAGGACGCTGGGGGGCTCGCCGTCTCGCTCCTCACGTGGGAGCGGCTCGGGACACGGTGAAGTGGGTTTTGGAGGACGCAATGAAAGTGTATCAAATACAAATAAACTCGTATATGTGGATATATATTTGAAGATATCAATAGTGAAAGTAAATGTTGTATGTAGTTAAATATTTAGGAGATGGCACTCAATTTCGAATTCGCTGTCATGCAAAACATTCTAACTTATAGAGGCTTCTATACCCGCATGTTTTACAGAGAAAACTGTTATGACATCAAAACTCGGGTCTCGCGCAGCGCCGTAGTTGTCCACCGCCGCCACTGCTGCGGCCGCCGGTGTCCGTAACCACATCGCGCGAATTTTAAAATACGAAACCTAGTACCAATGACACAGCGGGAATCGAACCCACGTCCGCTGGGTGCTAGCCCAGTATTCTACCAGTGAGCTACTCCAGTGCATGTGACTTACTCTCAAACTTGCCTTAGGCAGGCTTGATGTCGGGAAAAAAAATCGCGTTATTATGACTTATAAAGCGTTTTAAAACAGCGAATGAACAAGCAGTCGTCGCGCAATGCGAATAGCGTAACGGGAGGGTCGTTCCATGCTCCAATTCATTACAAAAGCTTGTTTTTGTTCAGCCAATAACTGTAGCGCATACCCACTTCAGGCGCAATTTCTCATTGTCGTCAGCCACTGCATGAATAATTGGCACAAAATTCCTTGCAATAATTTAGCGGATACCACGTTTCTCAGAAGAATGAGAAAAATAGCATAGCGAATGTCGGCTTACTACCCTAAAAGTGTTACTAATAATGCCCTAGTGGCCATCAAGCAAGTGTGATTGTCGTAGTTACCAAATGAGTGTTCTGAAAAGGCTCTGAAAGGCCACTCTTCTAGCTTTCGCTGCAACTGTGCTGCGCCTTCCGCGCAGGCCTCGCGTTATTGCGTTGATTAAAGGGTTTCGAATTGGACTGACTACTTGTGCATTTTGTGTATTTATGGATTTATTCTGGACCGGCCCGCAGCGAGAAACTATTCTTGTGCAGGGCAGGGGAGGAGGATGAGGATGAGGAAGACGCGAGCATTCGCTGAAGACCTTAGCTAATAGTAAATTCATATTCCCCTAATCTAGAAAATGTATAGGTGTTTACTTGCATTAACCACCGGCTTCTTGGCCAATCCCCCTCAGTGGGTGAGAGCCAAAAAAAAAAAAGAAAGGAACAAGCAAGCAAGTAAAACCACCAATCTGGAAGAATCAATTATTTAGGGGAGGCGGGAGCTGGGAATGGATAGGAGATCGATTTCATACTTCCTATAGGCACGTAGACTCACTGACACCCAAGCTTTGCTATCGTACGATGTGTCGTCGGTAGTCACGTTAGCAAATTAGATGTCTGTCTTATCAAAATGAACTGCACGCTCCTGTGCGATGACGTGAATATCATAAAAAGTGGCTTCAGCCGTATTCCTCTGGGAGGAGCAATGCCTGGCCTTATATTACCGAGCCACATTATTTATTATGTATAGTTTATTACATTGCTATAAAAGCCTAATGCGAACACTGTAACCACAGTTGACGTTGCTGCGTTATGAAGCCATTATAGGGTCTTTTGCGTAACCTCTTATATGGACTGGCGTAGCTGAGTGGTAGAATACTCAACTGCCGTGGCCACGCAGAATGTCTGGACTTGATTCCGTCCTTAATTGTGACTTCAGTCTCTCCAGCCTCTCTTTTTTTTGTTTTTGGCAAGGCAGCTGACGGTTGCCCCACATTTTCTCCGACCACAAGCTCTACAATGTGATCGCGTAAAATATTTGGAAGTATGTTATCGCAGTTCCTTGGTTCTTAGTTCTAACTACGAACCACTTCAGCCAGAGTCTCGCTTTCAATTCATTATAGTATGGAGCTATGTGCCCCACGTGACGGAAAGAAAGTGTTTCACGACGTACGCGTACACTATTTTATGCTACTCATTTAATGATTTGTTCATCATGTTCGTCATACACTCAGGTTCTTTTTTGTAACTATGGTGTGTGTCGACTAAAGGAGACGGCCGCGAGAACTCTCAGACGTAGCTGGCTAGACAGATAAACAGATATACGCGTAGATAGAAACAGCCTAAGTGCATTTGAATCGCCATTTTTTTATAATTTTTAAATAACGTACCAAATTTATCACCGACAAGACAAGGGTGTAGCTGCACATCCAAGCCCCCGCAAACTTAAGCGAAAACGCCGGCCCCGTGACAGGCACTATTTCATCGCGTGTCGTGAGAACTGCAGGTATAAAGCACTCTCATCATCTATCAACACCTCCAGCGATATCTCCAAAATAGGCCCCATCGGGACCACCTGCCTTGCGCTGGCCGTCCAAACACCATTCTTGCCTCCACCCGCAAAGCTGGCCATCGGTCAACAGGCATCGATCAATGCGCCAGCCTGCCACACCTGGGTACACGCCACGAAGTGTGGCCCGTACAGAATCACGCGAGGATCGCGTGTGCGCTGCCTCACAAAATCAAAAAACACTACAAAACGCAGGTTTCAAATATAAACTGAGTTCTCCAGCATGAAGCAACGCGTAAATTTAATGCACTCGCATTGCAGAGATCAATCCCGGCCGAGTACGTATAGACTCCGGTGATATATTGCGCACCGCTATTGGTACCCCACGCGATATGCCGCGTTGTCGTGAGCATTCTGATAAATTCATAATCGAAATAATATGCAGTGTTCTACATTTAGCAATTCATAGCTGAAAAGGTGTCCTTAGACGCACCTTCAAATACAAGTTGCAAGGCTCCCGCATAATAGTTATATTACAAATATGTTATTTCGTATTATTATAACATTTCTTATAATTGTGCTATGTCTGCTTCGGTGCTTATTTGACTTCTGCTGGACTGCTATCCGCAAGGTCACGGGACCAACGAATCATGGCCACGGCGGCCGCATCTTAATGTAAGTGTAAAGCTACAGGCCCTAGTACTTAAATTTACGCGCACGTTAAAGAGCCCGTAATATTGACCGGAGAAGGCTCCAGTCATAATCTCCAGAGCCTACTGTAGCGTTATTAATGATCATATCATGATAATAGCCAAAAGGTAGGTGCGAAGGCAAATAGGGAAGTATATAGTGTATTAGACAGAAATGTGAAGTCCTCGCTATATCCGTGAGATGCGGTTATTCTTCAATTCAGAGTGTTTACTTCAATTAATGGCGCACTGAACTTTTTGCACATGTTGCGCATCTATGGTAACTGCACAGTGTTTTCTTCAATGAATGGCGCACTGAACTTTTTGCACATGTTGCGCATCTATGGTAACTGCACAAAAACTAACGCTTCACCGAAATATGGAGCCCAGTTTTGGCAAGAGATCAGCACTCAGTATTTGCACAAAGTACGCTTAAGTACAAAAAATAGCATATGGTATCTACGTTCTAATTAAAACTCGTTCATACTTCACATGTAGCCTATTAATGTCACTCTACTACGCATTCGTTCATTCACATATTAATTATGACATAATGTGCTGGGGTAACACCTATACCACTCATTTGGCTTCCCTTAAAGAATTACAAAACTAATGCATAAGAATCATTACTAACAGTTCACGTTCTCCTTAGGCTGTATGCCTACTTCATGATAACAACATCCTAACCATTTCAGAGCTGCTCATTTATGACTTAAGTATCATGTACTATAAATATATAAACAAGGCACTACCTACGACCTGCTTCTCATCTACTGACCTGATTCACCATAGTTATACAAGAATTGCGCTTAACAATAACGTTCTTTTGCCTAAGGTACGCCTTAATTATAAAAAAACAGACTGCTGAATTATTATCTGTATCAATATGGTACACACTACTAGCTTCTATAAAAAAGGGAAGACAATTACAATAACTGAAGACAACCAAAATCACACAGTGCATGCTTTGTAATGCTGTTCCTTTTTATAGATTTGTTTTGTTTCAAATTCCACATTTTGTGTATAAGAGTTTCTTATATTTTTTTCAGTTCTAATTCATTCACCGCTCTTTTTTGTTTCATTGTGTATCTTTATTTTCTATATTTTTACTGTTCTGCTATAAACGTGTTTTGTGACTTCATACTTACGATGAATGCTTACGTTGCTACAAATATCATCTTTTACCATAACCTGCTTTTAATACGAGGTCCCGATGCAGCCTTCGACTTTGAGACCTCGCCCCGCCGTAGTGTTCTAGTGGCTAAGGTGCCCGGCTGCTGAATCGCAGGTCACGGGATTGAATCCCGTCTGTGGCGGCTGCATTTCGGATGGAGGCCTAAATGATGTAGGCCCGCGTGCTCAGATTTGGGTGCACGTTAAAGAACCTCAAGTGATCGATATTTCTGGAGCCATACATAATGTCATGTTTCATAATCGTATGGTGATTTTTGGGACGTTAAATCCCACATATCAATCATTATCAACTTTGAGACCCCTTTATCTGTACTAAGCACATGTAACATTCTCGTATTGATATCAATAAAGAAACGCGACTCCTTATACACAACGTGAAGCATGCCTAGGGTCACTTTGCAATGTAGTTTAAAGCGGCCCAGTGGTATAGTTCTGGGCTGGCACGCATGGGACCCAGGTTCATATCCCAATCTGGTCCTCAGTGTTGTTACAGCGAAAGCTGTTAAAAGATCAGAACACAGGCCACGCGCGGCGCCGTATTCTCCACCACCACCACTGCCGATGGTATCCGTAACCTATATCGAAAGAAGAAAAAACTTGGTAAATAGAAAACACCAAGGATACGGTGGGGCTCGAACCAGGGTTCGCTGTGTGCCTGCCCAGTATTCTACAACTGAGCCACGCGGGAACTTAGTACTCGATCGCAAAGTTCTCTTGTAGGCAGGCTTGATGTCGGGAAAGGGATAGCGTTAGTGTGAGTAATAAAGCGTTTTAGAACAGAAAAGAAGCAGGCGTCACACATTGCGAATAGCATAACGAGTGGGTCCTCCAATGATCCACCAGATTACAAAAGCTTGTTCTTTATCACCTATTAACTGTGGCGCATACCCCCTTGCGGCATTATTCCTCATCGTCGTCAACCACTGCATGAAGAATTGGCACAAAATTCTTTGCAAGTGTTTAGCGGATACCACGCTTCTCAGAAGAATGACGAAGAATAACATCGCGGATGCCGGCCTATTAGCCTTAAATTATAATTAATAATGCCGTAGTGGGTACCCAGAAAGTGTGCTTGCAGCAGTTACCCTATGAGTGTTTAGAAAAGGCTCTTAAATGCCGCTCTTCTAGCTGTCGCTGTGATTGTGCTGCGCCTTGCACGCAGGCCGGGCGTTTTTTTTTCTATTCAGTTATCTCTTTCTTTTTTTGTGCGATAGCTAGTAGTTACAGACACCGGCGGCAGGTGCGGCGGCAGACAACTACGGCGCTAAAGACCACCCTTGTTGCGATCTCATAACAACTTTCACTGTGAAAATGCGTGTTCCGCCACTTTCATCTCCACATATACTGACTAGCTCTAAAATTATATATTTTTCAATAATTCTTGCGATGATTTAGATATCCAAGCTTTAAAATACATAAGAAAGAGAAAACGACGACACGAAGTGGTCCTCTGCTTGGGTCTACACGTGGCCTACTTGAAGAAGCGGCTGACAGACATTGCTAACACATTCAAGTATCTTAGAGGGAAAACATTGGGCATCTCGGTACATGCAATTATGCAATTGTACAAGACGCTTTTTCTTGGTATCATCTTGCCTTTGTTGACCAATACCTGCAAAACCAGTATCCGCACTCTCGATAGCGCGCAGGTTTTGACGTTGCCAGTTTGTCTGGAGCTAGCGCGATGTGCCTCAGCAGCTCAGAAAATTGCGATTGCAAATGACTACCCAGGCAAGACGCACATCATTATGGAAGCTCTCCGGGCACACGTCAGGCATCTTTCTGGCACTCCTGCCCATCATTTAACAGCCTTGCCCTACCCACGCCCTATACCAAGGGTACATACAGCTCCAGCCAGAGTTAGGACTTCCCCATGGTGTATGACTCCTTCACAAGTTCGACTCACGGTTTTAGGCATACGGTCAAAAGCCCGGCTCTCGTCGCCAGCACTAAAGCAGCTTTCTCTTCATTTGTTGGTTGAGTTGTACTTCGAGTGTCATCAACTATATACTCACGCTTCAACTACAAGAAATTGGCCTGCAGGGTTGGAGATATTTTTTGCAACAGTAACCACCCCCGAATATTTGGCTGTACCACCTGATGACAGCGACAGTTGTGGAACATACTGCTCTGCTTAGCGTACTTAGAGTAATTAACCATCAACAAGCCAAGAAAGGGAACGTTCTCACAGACTCTAAAGAAGCACTACAGTGCCTGGTATTCTCCTTACGCCGGGGACCTCGTGAACAACTAGAGTGCAAGAAATTAGAGAGCTGCTCAACCACGTCCTCGTCAGAGGGCATGAAATCACGTATGAGTGACTTCCATATCACTGCGGCATATTGGGCAATGAACATGCCTAAACTGCTTGATCTGCACACGACAAGAATCCACCCCATTCTCAAGGGCTGATTCTGCCACGAAAATGCGAGAGATTGCAAATGAAGGCGTAAAATAATTCTCGGTAGAATACAGAATGCTTTCGGTGCATGTGGCTACATAGGCTGTACTCGTCTCGTCGACTTTGGATTTCGCCTGGACTCTCTCGACTCGAAAAAGGCGGGGCTTTGCCGATGGTGGATTGGTGTCGCTTTACCCAAATCGTTTGCCTTCCGCATTGGTATGAAAGACAGCGCTGTTTTTTTTATCATTGCGGTAGCGGTGAAACGCTAGAGCATGTTCTTTGTCGGCGTTCTTGCTACAGTGCGAAGTCACTGCCACTAGCCGCTGCGTTAGCCCGCCTTAACAGACCCTTGTCAAAACGGTTAGTGCTCGAATGCGGACACGATGTGTCTTCACACAGAAGACCTGTCAAGACCTTATTGAATATATTGTGCGGAGGTTACCTATTGAATAGGCTATAGTACCCCGCTCCTGTCATTTCTTTTTCGTGTGTCTACTTTTCTCTTCGAATTACTTCTCATCTTTCTTTTCTATTACCTCTCCCCTTAGTGCAGGGTAGCGAACCAGATGCCAAAATTCTGGTTGACCTCCCTGCCTTTATCTCAATTTATTTGTTATCCCTCGCTATTTTTTCGTAATTATGAGTCACTGGCATCCACACTTTTAAGAATTGACATTACTGTTGCATGCTGACAAGGAAGCATGAATCACCCAAGAAACGAAGATTGACAAATTGTAAGTGAACGAAGGGGAGTGTTATTTTTTTAATATCTTGGCGATGCTTTTGCTCGGTCTTGATTAACCTTCACACAATTCTTCAGGCGACCAGTAATCGGGCAGGATGGCACAGATTGCAGTCATTATTAAACTCAAACGCAAACAAATCATGGGAAAAGCTTGCACAACATAGAAGGCTTAATTAATTTGGCTGAACCAACTGCGCTGAGTGAAGGGCACCGAGGTCACGCCCATTCCTCGCGCTGGCGAACACACACGCAGAGAAAGCAAAGGTCTCTGACACGGGAGGGCAGCCAGATTCTGCAATGTTCAAAGCACTATGGGGTGTGCACGCCCGGCAATCAGCTCTGTTCTTGACACTTCGAGACACGCCTCTGAACATCCAGTTTTCAACGTTGTTCGATTTTTTTTTTTATCGCAGTTCATGTCAAGTCAAGCCGCGGTGCTTCGGGTACACACACAAAAAGGCTTCGAAATGTGAAAAAACAGTGCACTCGACTGCGTAATCTGTTGAGCACCTTAAATAGACGACCCTTCATGCCGAGCAAAGGGCTTTGACCGCAACATGAAAAGCAGAGACATGGCGTAAGCATGCTCTTCGCTTTTTTTAATGTTTTTAGAAGACACAATTTTAATAAACTATGCATTGGCATCACGGTTTGTCTGCATTTTATTGTCTTTATTCGCTAACGAACATAGTACTTTATCACTAGGGTAGATCGCATGCGCTGAAATTTGTGAAACCAGCCACAGCTTAATAGGTAACAGACAGTGAACAGAGCTGGTTAGGAAGTATTCATTTTTGAAAGGCTGGGCGTGCAACAAAATACGAACAACAGAAACATTTGACACCACAAACGTTACAAGCATTGGACATTACGCCTCTTATATCATTATCTTTGTCCACCTGATCTGCCAGCAAATGAGCATTCGCACATCTCAGTTGTGGTTCACCTTTCCTCTCACACTATCTTTAAAGAAAAAGTGATTGCTCTGTGCTCTTCTGAAAATTTCAATTAAAAAAAACAGTTTCTTACCATAAGGACTAAAAAACAGCTGTTCTATTTGTTACTCTATACAAAAGGATACCACTCCTTAGTAAGAGAAAGCAGTGAAAACAGAGAACTATAAACAAAGCCTGAGTCTGATGTTATGCCGATATTTCAGTGTTTACGTCCCTAAACCACGATATGATTATGAGACATGCCATCATGGAAGGCTCCAGAACTTTTGACCACGTGGTGTTTAACGTGCACTGACATCGCTTAGTACACGGGGCTCCAGCGCTTCGCCTTCACAGAAATGTGAGCGCCGGGGCCGGGCTCACGCTCTAGACATCCGGCTCAGCATCTGAGCACCGTACCACTACATTACCGCGGCCGTCATGATATCGAATTTCGCCATAGCACAATCATTTCTCAAGATGGACGCAGTGTGTGGTGCAATTTCAGCACCTTTGAAAAAAAAAAATCGCCTTAGGCCAATTCAGAAGCAACCACTGCGACAATCGTAGTGGTAATGGGAATGTCTGCTCAGCTCAGTTAATTCGGGCATCGTAGTATGTCAATGTCAATAGACGCAGGAGAAAAACTTTTTTTTTCTGTTGCGACTGGTTGCAAGAGCACTGTTTCTGGAAAAAAAAGTGAAGCGGAAGCTACAGCGCTTACTGGACATACCCAGTGCTCTTTTTTCAATCGCAACGCTACAGGGCCATAACCGTTTGTCAAGCTATAAATGACATGGTACAAGCTGCTCCTTGCAGAAGCTCGTTGGCATGTTCTTGAGCAATTGCGTAGGTTACAGCTCATTCTTCGGTGTTTCGTTGTTCTCTAGAAAGTATTTCGAGGACAATGCATTGCTGCTGATTGCACCAGGTTCACTGGTGTTCGTCTGCCACTTTTCGCAACTGCGCATTGTGTGGAGTTCCCAGGATCACTGAAGCGAAAGGCGAAGTTCCAATGCCGCGCGTTATATGGCAGATTGTGAAAGCACACCCTGTGCACTTACGCCATATTCAACGTGCCAGCAAAGATAACAAGCACATCTCTCGTTCGCCTGGACCATCGGCGTTTTCTATATATACCAGATCCTATTGTTCAATGAATGAACGAAATGAGCACAGGTTTGCTTTTTTACTGCCCTAAAAGCATGGTAAGGCGTCAGACCATTCAAAGCTAGCATGCGTTAAAGGTAGGCTAATACCATATGACGCGGCGAAGCTCATTTATAGCAACGTAGCTAGGTGGCTTTGAACACACACTTACGCATCCAAAAGCAAACACTCGCAAAACACACGCACGCAAACGCACGCAGACACACACATGCACACAACTAGTAAAGTCGATATGAGGGTTTAGGACCAAGCGTTTGCTCGTATCAAAATAGCTGGAAAATTAAGGAAGAGTTTCATTTTCTAGCTTTTTCTACCACTGCTGATGTAAGCGCAAATAAAAGTACCAAACTTACAATAAAGCTTCAGTGGTCTCGTACTTCTTTTTTTATTTACTTATTTCACCTTTTTGTCTACATTACAGGGGCATTCTCTTTTCAGTATACACACGTGGTACTGTTTTATTTTGCCGCACATGTTTGCGTAGCTCCCCGAATGTGCCCATCTGACCCGCTATACACGTTCACAAAGGAAGCGTTCTAGATGGTGCTGCAGGGTGCGGAGTCAATTGCCCGGAAAGCTCTCTTTCACAAAATCTCGTTGCCTTTCTCGCCCGGGAGTCATATGAGAAAAAAAAAAGAACTGAGGGCATTTCAATTTCTTCGAGCCATTATGTACGCTAGCTACCCATGGTCAGACCATTGGTCAGCGCCACAGGTCTGCTCTTTCTCGAGGCTATTCTCTTTTGCAGTTTTCTTTTCTGTTTCATTCGCCTACTTGCACTCCACTTTTTCTCTGCTTGTGTTTGTGCTTGAAACTCGATCAACTTTTATTTATCTCGTTCTTTCCACCAGTAGGCAATGAAGAGCGAGATTTTTTGACAAGATGCTTGGCTTCGTTAAACGCACCAGCTGTTTTCGCAGCAGTGCGGCTGTTCATTATTTTGTTAACATAAGTTTTATTTGTTTAGGCAGCACTCTTTCGCCATGCATAAGATTAAAATCATGGCACTATATTTCACTTTTGAGAAAACGCTGCACGTTCATTATGTCGTCAATAATTTATGAATAGCTTTTTAGGTTAACTCTAACGTTGTTTGAAGTTTTACAACCCAATGGTCCTGCTTGGACCATTTATTGTTCGCAGTATGTACTAAATAAATAGATATCAGTATGATAGATGCCATAGTGGAGGGCTCCAGAAATTTAGACCATCTAGTCTTCTTTAACGTGCATTTACATTGCACGATACACGGGCATCTATCGTTTCGCCTCCATCGAAATGTACCACCATGGCCGACATCTGAAAAGCTACCATCGGGTCAGCAGCCGAACTCCCTAGCCACTTATGCAACCAGGGACACTTTTGCATAGTTTGTTCTAATAGAGAGAGAGATAGAGGAATAGAGAGGAACGTTTGGGAGGTCAACCTAGCTTGGCTCGGTTGGCTACCCTACATTTGGAGTGGGGGAAAAGGGGAATCATATAAAGGGAAGAGATAGAATAGAAGTTTATTTTTGAGCATCGGCGCCAAATTTTAAAAATTTTCCATTCGTATGTGTTTTTACCACTGGCTTTCCGGCTTCACTAACGGTGCTTCCAGCATTATACGATCGGATAGCTTTACAATAAGGTACACAAGAATAGCTTTCGTTGCGTGCGCACGCCATTTTTCTAACTTAACTTACGTACCCAAGAAGATAGAGTACGATGGTTGCGCAATTGCAACAAACGCTTTCAGGAGGCCAGGCGTAACCTATTCTAAACCTACCTAATGGTTGGAATACTCTCTTACTGAAACTCTTCGACTGATGTGTTTTAAATGCGAAGCATTTCGTAGTGAACTTCGCCGACATTCTATCTATCTATCTATCTATCTGTCTATCTATCTATCTATCTATCTATCTATCTATCTATCTATCTATCTATCTATCTAGCCGCCTACGACTTTTAGCTCTCCTGGCAATTCCAGTAATGGCATCGACACCAAAATGGGTATGGCATAACATGACTATATGACGAGCATAAGTGACTAGTCATAGCATGAAAAGTATGATATGTATGTCAATAATGTCATGATTTATATTTCGTGGTCTTCTTGCTTTTGCAGTGGCTTCGTTCACATGACATGTTGCTATACTGGAATGTTAGAGCATGACTGCATGGCGAACACAAGAGAAAAACCCTAACATAAAAATCATGACATGCGTGTCATGTAATAACATGACTACATGCCAAACTCATGATGCACTCACGGCCGTTTCGCTAGCTTCAAATATGCCAAATTTGGTAATACGTCACGTTAATGGACGACGAAGGTACGTTACTGGTGCAAACATGATAATCATGAGATGCGTGTCCTGTAAGGGCATGACTACATCGCGCCAATACACGTCGACGTGACACGGCGCTCATGCACGCCGGTGATGCCCCGCCAGGCGCAGATCTGCCTGCCATATACTCGCAGGTGCGCGCTGCGCTGCGTTTTTTTTTTCTTTTTTTTTGACGCATGCGCGTTTGAACACGCCCGGAGTCCCTCCGTCACGAAGAGAGGCAGACACGGTGCTCTCTGGGTAACGTAGTCAGCGCGAAATGCAGCATGTCGCATTTCGCGCCGGCTGCCGCTAGGCCGTGCGGACGGACGCTGGTCGTGCCTAGCGTCACACTATAGAGTGATCGAGTTCTGCTAGCGCAGCATCATTGCGTCCGGCGTGCGCGTGCGCCAACGTTACGTCGGAGCATATTGAGCTGTTCATGATGCTCTCGGTGCCGTTTCGCTACCTTCGCATATACCAAATTCGATTTTACGGGACGTGAATGAACGGCGAAGTAATGTGCATAGTGCAAATATGATAATCAAGAGATGCGTGTCATATAATGGCATGACTACATGCCACGCTCCTGATGCGCTCGTGGCCGTTTCGATAGTTTCACGTAGATATACCAAATTTCGTATGACGTTACCTGAATAGGCGACGGAGATAAATGGCACGTCCAAACGTGATAATCGTGGCATGCGTGCTATGTAAAACTTCCCTACATGCTACTCTCATGGCACTCTTGCGGCCGTTTCGCTAACTCCACTTATGCCAAATTTGGTATCAGGTGACGCCATTAGACGGTGAAGCTAAATAGCACGTCCAAATATGATAATCAAGACAAAAAAGTCATGTACGACACAATTTACCTCCGCCTCGTAACGTTGTGCTGATTTGAAAGGGACATATCAACCTTCCTCGTACGTGCTTCGCATATCACTGAGTCCCACTATACGTGGGATCTGCCATTTTTTGTAACCACGGACCCTACGTATATGTTCATTATGCCGCACCCCACACTCACTTTTAAACGCATGCGGGCGGGCGGCTCGCCGCGAAGCTCAGGCGCGCCTCTAGACGATTGGCGGTTTCCATCCACAAGGTACGCGCGCTTACTACAAGCAAGAAGTGGTGGTCCAGTGTCGCTTCACTCTAAATCGTTTTGCTGGTGTTCATATCATGCTTGCATCTGCTCTAGCGTGTGGGTGGACCAATGACTTTCATTTTTCGTGGCGAATGTCTCACATTCTTCATCAAACGCACAAAAATCGACTCTGTCGGCGCCAGCACGAGTGATACGAAAAATCATTATCATGATGACGTGCCCGGAACGTCCCACATGTGATGTTACACGTTGAAGTCCTCACAAGACATTGTTGCTTGGTCAAAGATGGGCCAGTCACTGAGGCAGTGGAAAACCAGGTAAGAGTCCGAGGGCTTGCAATGTGTCAGATTCTAGAGACAATGCAAAACCGCGTCAGTTGCAGAAAGCTTTCAGAGAGGCAGTGGAGCATAGACACATCAAATAATAAGAAAATGGAGAATACTTTTGTTTTCGGAGGGTCTATAACTTATCCATAACAAACAGTGTGTGTTTGTATACTAATTAACGCGATAGCGTTAGAGAGCTCGTTTCGCAGAAATTTCCTCATCGGTGTCGGTATCGGCGTTGTTGGTTGTGAGCGAATAATCGTCATTTTACCCGTGACCGAAAAAATCGAGAAATATGCAATTATATAAAAAAATATAAAGTTCCAAGGTAAAGTGAAGGACGAACGCAGGCTGTTTGCGTAGCAAGCAGATGTTCTATCACACAACCACACGTCTGCTTCAATATACAGTGAAAAGAACGTTATTTTGTTTTAGGGGCGAAGCTCCTTATGGCGTGGCTTGGGCGTTCCTCGTATGTAACCACCAGTGGCACATACCCGAAATAGGTATAAAACTTGACCTCCAAGGTGGTGCCAGTGAGAGATTTCTTCTGTGCGTTGTTTAACAATAAAAATAGTGCTCAATGTACATGCCAATGGCTGCTAATGGGGAATGAGAGACATGAACATTCGGCTTTTAGTCAACGCGCACGCTGCCATCCCCATTAGCAGCCATTGGCATGTATATTGAGCACTATCGGACAAGAAAGGGATGCTACATTATACTCGCTAGGTGTAACCTTCTTAGCTTTAGAAAGGTTTAGCGAGCGTTGAGCCGTAGTGCCATGAATAAAATGAACTTGTATATACCATGAATGAACTCAAGGTGGTTAAAAATGAGAAGTAGATACGAAGCGCAAGCCGTAAGAAAGTAAAAGCCGAATTCTCCTGTCTCTCATTTCTCATTAGCAGCCATTGGCATGTAAATTGAGCCCTATCTGACAGGGAAAGGTTGCTACGTTATACTCGCTGGGCGTAACCTCCTTGGTTTTCGAAAGGTTTAGCGAGCGTTTGGTCGCAGTGCCATGAATACAGTGAACTAGAATATACCATGAACTCGAGGTGGTTAAAGGTGGGAAGTGGACCCAAAGCGCAGGCCGTAAGAAAGTGTGCGTGTGCCACCTCTCGTTTAGTCCTTGGAATGTCCGCTGGATGGTGGTGCTTCTATATGGGGAATATATGATAAAAAGATGCGAGATGGTGGGACTTGGAGTGTTGAATAGATGAACGAACGGTGTGGGAATTGAGGCTGGCCCGCTGCCTTTGCGCGGGCTTTCCCGCCTTTCTCCAATTCTCATGTCCCGACATGTCTGCCCTCCTTTGCTCTCAGCCGCGCTGGGAAGGGCGGAGTGACGTTTAACTCCCTCACCCGGTAGCGGATGTTGACTGTGGCGCCGCGCGTGGGGACCCCCGAGAGGTTTTTTCGCGCGCTGCGTCGGGAGCGGAGAGTACAGTTCGGGACTTCAAACGGTGAGCCACGCATTCTTTTCCGTCCGTCGAGTCCCGTCGCTCGGGGCTCGTCGGACTTCGCTGACGGCGCCTCGCGCCCGATGCGAACGCTCATCTTTTGTTGCCCCGCTGCGTACTCACGGCCGAAGGGCAGTACGGTGTCCTAGTGCGTGGCCTAGCTACGCCGACCCGTCTCCCTTCGAAGCCAACGCGAGCGCCTTTGCCCTCGCTCGAGCAACCGGGCCCCTTTGTCCCGGTGTCTCCGTGGATCACCTTTACCGCGGAGACGTGCTCGTGGCACCCTGTGTAGTACTTTGTGCCCGTGGCGTGGATAAGCCTATTTGCTTTCCCGCCGCGCCTTTTGCAACGGGCTGTACTGCGTTTGGTTGCCACAATAAAGTGTTGCGACTTGAGCAGTATCGTGTTTCCCGCCACGGCGACGGTTAATGCGTGCCCTGCGGCTCGCTAAGACCGGACCCACGCTGGTGGCCGTACTCCTTCGGGATACGTGTACACCACACTGGCGCCCAACGCGGTATCAAAAGCTCTAGCTTTTGACTGCTCTTAGCGAGTCAGTTCGCCTGCGCGATTCGGGCTCGTCGCAACATGGCTGCTTCGCGGGACTTTTGTCCGCTGTCCCTTTTAGCGGATACCGCGTTGCACACGGAGGCCATTGCCTCTGTTGACGGGAACCCTTCTGCACCCGTCCGTGTCGGCACCCCCTATTGCGGTGACGACACGAGGCGCCTAGCCGCTCCCTTTGGAGATGGCGCGTCGCTTTGCACAAAGAGGCAACCGCCTCTATCGACGGGCGCCCTTCGGCGCTCGCCCGTGTCGTCACCCCCTTTTTGTGGTGAATACACTCCTACGTGGTAGCTGACGCGCTATCTCGTGCCCCCTGTTGTCTGCCGAGAACCTGGATTTCGGTGCGACGGCCGCTCGCGGTGCCTTAGCACATGCAAGCGTCGGGGGCGAAACAGCGGCGGAAAGGGGGAGTCCCCATGAGGACGACCTTGGCTGCTATCCAGGTAAGCGGCGCACTGCGTAGCGGCCGAGCGGGGGAACTTTCCGAAGGCCACCATGCCGAGAGCGAACCCGTGACGCCGTGCACGCGGCGGTTGCTGCGGTCCTGAGTGGGCGCGATACCAGACTCCCCCATTTTGGGAGAATGGGAATCGCTTTCAGCAGCGAAGAGCTACTGAAGGCTCAGCAAAGTGATCCGTTTCGAGTCTCGGAGGGACGGAGCGCCGTATACGCTGCTTGCTTTGCGGCGGGCGCCGTTAAACCGTCTTGAGAGGCGCGCCGTTACGCTGCTTGTTCTGCGGCGGGCGCGATTAGGGGGCTGATACAGCGTGTGTCGCTGAGTCCCCGGCGGATTCATTTTTGCTGGACCATGACGGGCTCCTGCTGAAGTATATAGCCACTGACGACGAGTCCTTAGACCCGTTTAAGGTGGTTATGCCCAAAAGTCTGAGAGCCGCACTGTTGCGATCCTCTCACGACGAATCCATGGCCGGTCACCTGAGTGGCTCGAAAGTTTTTGCAAACTGAGCGATGTTGTGACCAGGCCCGGCACGAAGCGTGGCTTTTATCGCTATTCCGTGCCTGCCACGTCTGACAAACGGTTGAGCCAAGGGTTGGAAAGCCGCCCGGTCTTATGAACCGATTGTCAGTGAGCGTCCGTGGCGCGTACTAGCTGAAAGATCCCCTTTGGGAAAACTCAGCCGTGCCCACATCGCAGACCTGAAGCCCTTTGTCACGGTCTGACGAGCTCGCGCCAGCGCCCTGCGGCACTTCGCGCAAGCAACGGGCACACCCGGAGCGGCGGACCGCATTCGGACCCCGCACCGGTATAATCTGAGGAAGCGGTCACCTTTGTGATTTCGCGCCGGACGGCGGACTTCTCCGCAACCGAAGGCCCTCAGTTTACCGTCTAGCCTCAGTATAGGTTAGCTTCTTTACGGCCTTTTCTCGTAAAGAAGTTAACCCCGCCCGGTCTGCTGCCAGTGTTTCTTTTTTTTTTTGAAGTGTTCATGTGTATTTTATTTTTTTTGTCTAATATTAAGTGTTATTTGTGTTTTATGTTTTTTTGCCAGATGTTTAGTGTCAGTTTGCTCTGTGTTTACTTTTTTTCGTGTTCGTTTCGTCTACCGCGAAGGGAGCTGTGTGTGACCTTGAGTGTCGGTGCTTGCCGGGAGGGAGAGAGACGAAGGACGCTTTGCGCCTACGCTCGCGCAGCCGTCGGCGGTGTGTGTGCGTGCGTGTGTAAGTGCGTGACGCTTCAGTGCGAGCCCGCGAAGAGTGCGTCATGGCTGCCCTCCATCGAGGCGGACACTGGAGGTGCTGGGGGGGCATTGACCCACTGACGTCAGACCATCTGGCTGTGCTCTGCCGTCGTCGAAGAAGCCCTGCTGCCTTTTCCACCATGGCTCCTGCGTGAGGCCAGCTGAAAGCAGCTATATGCTGCCGGCCAACGCCAGGGCGCCTCGCAGCCAATTTTGGTTCGGCCTCCCTGACCACCGGAGAGGCCCGGCTTCCCGCAACGTCCAGCTCCCTCATCGAGCCAGAAATGCGGGGCCTCCGAACAACCGAAGCAGCTTTCATCGGACTCGCGGCTTATCAAGAGCAGCAACAAGCCATCAGTGAGCCCCCTCCCGTACCTCTGACCTCGCACTCGGGCATCGCAACCAGCGGACACTGTCACGCCTTTCCGCCCCTACGCGCAGTGGACGCTATCCCGCTTCAGCACCACGAACACTAGTGCCACGTTTCTGTGCTCCCTTCCGCAGTTATTTGTGTAGTGTCGTGTGTTTATTTTGTTATTTATGTTTTTGTCTCTTTTATCATTTTTTAGCAGCAGTAGCAGGGCTGGACTGAGGTTAGCTGTCGCTCATAGCAGTGTCATTTTAACTGCATGGGTGACGTCCGGCTGCCTTTTGCAGACCGGTAAGGGCAAATTTAGGAGAGGGGGATGTGGGAATTGAGGCTGGCCCGCTGCCTTTGCGCGGGCTTTCCCGCCTTTCTCCAATTCTCATGTCCCGACATGTCTGCCCTCCTTTGCTCTCAGCCGCGCTGGGAAGGGCGGAGTGACGTTTAACTCCCTCACCCGGTAGCGGATGTTGACTGTGGCGCCGCGCGTGGGGACCCCCGAGAGGTTTTTTCGCGCGCTGCGTCGGGAGCGGTGAGTACAGTCCGGGACTTCAAACGGTGAGCCACGCATTCTTTTCCGTCCGTCGAGTCCCGTCGCTCGGGGCTCGTCGGACTTCGCCGACGGCGCCTTGCGCCCGAGGCGAACGCTCACCTTTTGTTGCCCCGCTGCGTACTCACGGCCGAAGGGCAGTACGGTGTCCTAGTGCGTGGCCTAGCTACGCCGACCCGTCTCCCTTCGAAGCCAACGCGAGCGCCTTTGCCCTCGCTCGAGCAACCGGGCCCCTTTGTCCCGGTGTCTCCGTGGATCACTTTTACCGCGGAGACGTGCTCGTGGCACCCCTGTGTAGTACTTTGTGCCCGTGGCGTGGATAAGCCTATTTGCTTTCCCGCCGCGCCTTTTGCAACGGGCTGTACTGCGTTTGGTTGCCACAATAAAGTGTTGCGACTTGAGCAATATCGTGTTTCCCGCCACGGCGAAGGTTAACGCGTGCCCTGCGGCTCGCTAAGACCGGACCCACGCTGGTGGCCGTACTCCTTCGGGATACGTGTACACCACAACGGACACACAAACAGATGCATGGATGGACGCATGAACGGACGCAGGGGCGGATGCATGAAAGAACGCAGGGACGGGCGCACAAACAGACGCATGGACGGTCACACAGACGGACGCATGGACGGACGAATGCTTCGCCCCACTCTCCATCATTTACTCCGTGGATATGCTGCCATTTTTTTACAAAAACGCACATCCTGTATACAGGCTTCACAATGCATTTATATCACAGCAGTGTTATTACTTGGTACAAGAGTACATTGCCATTAGGCGCCATAACATGTGCTTATAGTAAAGAGTTATTAGTTGAAACGCGGCTGCCCATTACAGAAGGCAGACACGTTAGTGCGCGTATTTCTTTAGGACCACGTATAGGGTGCATATCTCGCTAAAACATTTCCCGTGCACAATTACTCGTGGTTTCAAGTAGGTTACCCTTTACACAGAATGCAGCCATATGCGAAAGTTTCAATTTTATCGCTTACACTGCGAAATACACAATTCAAACTTCTAGACAAACATCCAACAATAAAAAGTATGCTCTGATTGGTTGAAGTACGCACTAGGAACTGAATAACCCTGCCGCTTTTAACTCTTAAAAGCGAAGCTGAAAGGACCCCCATTTTTTTCGCAGCATAGCCTTGTTTATATATCATTCGATAGCCACTAATTAGTATTGCTGCAAGTGGACATTTTTTTAGCTTTCACTGAGGTTGTGGGCGCAACCGACGTCGTGACTTTCCACAGACAGCACTCTCATAAAGGAATATCTTCATTCCGTAAAAGGCAGAGAGTTTTCCAATCAAGCAAAACGGAGAGGTGAGCTAGATGGTACTGTTCCATTATGGCGTAAAAAAAAGATGAGGACAAGAAAGAGAACACCAAAAGTGCTTAGTCAACGCTGAAAGCTTTATTGCTTGAACCCAAAATATATAACATCTAAACTCGTCGCACGAAAAAATCACATGCATGCGTATCCTGGACAATCAATCTTCTGTCGGAATTGGCCGCACGTTGTCGTCCCACCCATACAGCAATCGAAAGAGTTCCCGATCGGGTACGGGCATTCACCACTGTCATGCGTAACCAACTATTCCATTCTTACGCTGAGTGACCTTTCCAGCCACTTTCTCTCGATTCGCCCTCTATCGATTGAGCATCTCCATTAATATTGTCAATATGGAAGTATTGTGCACTTCTCCACCAGGCCTTGTCTTTTTCTTTCATTGATTTCGCTTTCGATGTGGTGAAGTTTGCCCACCGCCCCTTGTATATACCTAACGTTATGGCTTTGCGTATTTATAGCGGACCTGTCAATGAGGCAGATGCTTGTCTCCAGATCATAATTAGTTGCTTCCATAAATTAGTTGCTTCCAGTCAACACGCGAACTGACGAAAGCGGAAGATATAAACACATTAGCCCCCGTATTCTAGAACGTCCCTTCACTCATTGCTTCACCTTCACTCGAGAAAGCCGATAGAAGCGCCATCTCTAAGAACGGCAAGTCACTGCATATCAGGGATAATCTGCTGCGATTCTTGAGTAGCGCAGCGTCATTTTCAGCTGAGCAGTGCCGCACTGCTCAACTCTGTCAAGTGAAGGGTGAAAGTCCAGTCGAGGAGCGTTTGTAAATACTGGGTAAGTGACAGCTGCGTCAGCACGCCATCCCTGACACTGTCATTGTTTGAGCGTGATTACTTAGGCGGGCCGTTGGACAAGTATGCACATATGTTGTGATTTTACTGTCGTTGTATCGATATTGAATGCGAAGCATTTCTTAGCGAACTTCGGCGAACTTAAGCGTATCTATCTATCTATCTATCTATCTATCTATCTATCTATCTATCTATCTATATAGCCGCTCACGTTTGGGTGCTCTCGTCGTCACCCCATTTACTTGGCGTGAACAAAAATTAGCAGTGAAATGTAAGATGGTTTTACGAATATGACGCGCTGGTCAAGACATGAATAATGCCACAATCCTGTGGCGTACGTCGTCAAAGACTTTCCGCCAAAAAGGGCTCATACTCATGGGCGGGTATGTGCCGTTGGTATGTGGGTATGTGCAGCATGTGATTCACGCTTAGTCTATACCAAGGAATGACGAGAGCACAGACGGACCATTTTAGCACGCGAGCATTAAGAAATACCCGATATCAGTAGCGTCGACAGGACGAATGCAAAGAATAAATGTCAAGATCTCAGCTGGAATCGAACCCAAGAATTCTGCGTGTCCACGAAGCATTTCGCCACAGAGCTACTACGCCAGGGCTCAGAACTATTATCAAATAGACGCCAATTTTCGTGTAATGTCGGTAGAGGTTGCAATACTGCCTACCTAGTTTTATAAACATTACGTATGTTAAACGAGATGTCTACATGCATGCATATTGATATTATAGGGGGCGACGCGTGTGTGTGCCTGACGAGGAAGACGAAGGGTTGTTTCCACTCGATCGCTGCAGGGTCAACTGGTCACGCCATTACCGCTGGTTTCAAATACATTTAATACATAGCTTCGTCGATAAGGCGTCTCTTTTTTCCGTAACAATATGTACTCCTTTGATACAGCCGGCACGTCGGGTTAACGTCAATTGTTGTTAGTTACTATGCGCTGAAGTTGATTTATGTAGCAACGCCCAGGGCCAGCATCCTCACGAGCATAGGGCTTCATATTAGCTTCTGGTGTTGCTAATACGAACGTCCCAGTTTCCATGGTTGCGCAAGTGCGAAGCACCGGTTATATAAACATCTGAACATCTTCAACATATGTCTGTTCGTACAAACTTTTTACATATATTTAGCGTCATTTCATGATGCACCGCTCAATGAAATATAATTGCAACATGGTCACCTTCCCTCCGCATGCTTCGCATAACGTCAAATCCCAGGTACGTGGGCTCTGTCGAACTTTTTTTTACTTATATCCTTATCTCTACGTATACATTCTGCCAATCTGCAAAATAAGCATCAGTTGTAAGTCAGCGCCCTTTTCTGCTTTTTCACATTTTTTTTCCATCTTGTCGCACTGTGAAATTCATTATGAATAAAGATCAAATAGCCCAAGCTTCTACGCTTGCTAAGGAAGCGACAAGAGAGCATGAAGACCTGGCCGAATGGACGAACGGACGGACGGACGGACGGACGGACGGACGGACAGACAGACAGACAGACAGACAGACAGACAGACAGACAGACAGACAGACAGACAGACAGACAGACAGACAGACAGACAGACAGACAGACAGACAGACAGACAGACAGACAGACAGACAGACAGACAGACAGACAGACAGACAGACAGACAGATAGATAGATAGATAGATAGATAGATAGATAGATAGATAGATAGATAGATAGATAGATAGATAGATAGATAGATAGATAGATAGATAGATAGATAGATAGATAGATAGTGTAAGGGTTCAATAGTTGTGGTCTTGTCGCAAAGAGGGCAGTAGAATGCATCGATATGTAAAGTCCCTGAAGCAAGAAATTGGCTCCGAATCTGCATGTTACACTGCATATGTCGTCTAAAGACAATAGTCTTGCGTCTGGAAAGAATGAAGAAAACGTTTATTTGGTGTTCTGCGCAAGAAAATTGGTTAATGGTATTCTGGAGGCGCTGCGTTAGTGCCTCGAGCATGTAGCGGAGGCCAACGAGCGCATCGAGGCACGTTAGATACGAGCGCCATCTGGCAGTTCGAAAACGAAGGAAGGCGTGCGCGTCTGCGGAGAAAGATGCGCGCTTGTCTCGGAGGTGATAAGGGGTACAACTCAAAGCGACGGGCAGGTGCCACCACCGTATCGTCTTAGCAAAGCGTTGGAAGCACTTACGTTTTTGAGCATCGCGTTGCACTGTCAGCGCAGCGTGATAAACACTACGGTCCTTAGAATTACTTGTGTGTGCCTTCCCTAGTATAAAGGCACACATACAAAAAATTGCCCGCAGCTTCCCTCGGGGGAACACTGAGGAGGATGCGGAGCATATAATTGGTTAACGGGGTGTTAAAGTGCGACTTACTTGGGTCGATGGCTAAATTGGTTAACGTGGTTGTGAAATGGGGTGTTAAATTGCGACTTCCTTGGGTCGATGGCTAAATTGGTTAACGTGGTTGTAGGAGTGGGTGTTAAATGAGTGAACACGTACACACGTATGCGAAAGGGCGGCGCTGGTCGAAGGGACGTCGATCATTGTGTTTGTGGATTCGTTGGAATTCATTTCACCGCGACCTTGGACGTCGACGCGCCGTACAAACCAACCGACGAGCGGCAACTGAGCGAGCGAGCGCCGACCTTGAGTATATATACAGCACGACGGCGCATGCACTGTCAGCTGTTGAATGTTCTCGAAGCGCGACGCCACATGCGCGTCCACTGGAGAATCAGGAGAATTGTAGATGTCGAACGCGGTGTGTAGAGGAGGAAGGGTGCACAGATGGTGGAGGAGTGAAGCGCGCGCGGTGTGTAGAGGAGGAAGGGATGCACAGATGGTGGAAGAGTGGGCGACGGCGCGACGGCGCATGCGCGCGCGTCAGCTGTCGAATGTTTGAGAAGCGGTGTGGATGGCGCGGACGGCGCGGACGGCGCACTACAAGGCGCGAGTATAAGATGCTCCGCATCTAAAACATCGACTTGTTGTTATGGTGCCTCAGATATGCGCAATAATTGCTTTTTAATTGACAACCGCACAAGTATGAACACTGAATCTTGAGTAATATTGGTGGGCGCTGTGGATAGGGTTGGCCGTTTGATGCCGTTTGAAGTATCGGTAAGGGTGGACAGACAGACAAATGCACAGACAGACAGACCAAAATTTTTTTTCGAAGGTCCCCAAGAAAACCTATCGTCTTTAAAACAAAACTAGCGTGAACCGCACGTCTTCACCATTACCTCCTCTCCCAGCAACTACAGCTGCGCCTCTAGAGTGTCTACCAGGAAACAACAAGCGCGAAAGCACGCGGACACACTGGATGTGCCAGACGCTTAAGCAGCTCGGACCCTGCTGTGCCGTGTGTTCATCGAGCGGCCGTGCCTCGGGTATGCTGTAAGGGTACGCTGGTGGCGTCTGTTCGTGAGCGCGTGCTCGCAAAAGTGGACAAACAATATGGCGTTTGCGATACCTTCACAAAAGGTAGTGCGCCATGCTGTAGATTCTTAGCACCGCCGAGTTTACACAGACAGCAGTGGCGTTGCCATCGAGAGCGGCACCGCTGAGTGCGTCTTGACGCAAACTATCGCGTTAAGTAGTGCATGCTTGTGGTGATATTTTTGCCACTGCATGCAACTTGCTTATATACACGTCAAATCACCGTATTTAACGTTACTTTTTATATTTATTTATTTATTTATTTATTTATAGGTTACTGCTAGCCTGTTTTTTTTTACCAGGCTTTGAGCAGGTGTGGACGATACAAAAGAAGAAAACAGGATAACATACAAGCATAACAATACACTTCTAAGGGTACACTTTGAACCGGAAAAAAAATCATGCCGAATTCAACAGGGCACGAAGAAAGGATGAGACATCAGAACATTGCACAACATTAGCAGGTAACAGATTCCACTCATGGCACGTACGGGGAAAAAAGGAGTTTTTGAAGACGTTTGTTTTACACGAAAATTCAGCGACTTTCATTGGGCGATTGGATCGTGTTGGGCGGCAAATGCTCGGCTGGATGTATGCTTCCTTGTTAATTTGAAGTCTATCGTTATACATCAAATAAAAAAATTTTAGCCGATCATGATAACGTCTTACCGCAAGGCTTTCCAAACCGGTCCTGTGGAGAAGACTCGTAGGAGACGTTTTCCAGCTGTATGAACTGTAAACAAATCGCGCGGCTTTTCTTTGTATGCTCTCAAGCTTATTGGTATTAACTAGAGTGTACGGGTCCCAGATAATTGAAGCATATTCTAATAGTGGTCTGATGTAAGTTTTGTAAGCTAGCAGTTTGGTATCCCTGAGAAGCTTTCGGTAACATTCTCCTTAAGTATCCCAGTTTTCGCATTGCCTTTTTCTGAATGTACGTGACGTGCTCGTTCCATTTCAGATCGGATGTGATTAAAACTCCTAAATATTTGAAGCATGATACTTCAGCTAGACTATGATTGTTTATTTGGTACGTGTGCTTTAACGGGGCCTTTTTGCGTGTAATGGTCATTGAAACAGTTTTTTGTAATTAAGAGTCATCTGCCACCTAGTACACCATGTTTGTATTTTTTTAAGTGACGCGATTAAGACGGCCTGATCGTTATGGTTGCAGATTTCATTGTAAAGAACGCAGTCATCTGCGAAAAGTTTAATTTTTACCGGTATGTCATGTACAACATCGTTAATAAAAACGAGAAAGAAAAGTGGCCCGAGAACAGAGCCCTGTGGGACGCCCGAAAGTACTGGCGAGGCCGCAGAACATGCGCCGTTAACGGCTACGCTCTGTTGCCTGTAGGAAAGGTATGACTTAATCCATGCCACTAACGTTTCATTTTTCAAAATGGCCGTCAATTTACTCAGCAATTTTGAGTGCGACACACGGTCAAACGCCTTCTCAAAATCTAAGAATATGACATCCACTTGTCCCCGTTTGTCCAGTGTTGCAGCGAAGTCGTGAACCGTTTCCAGAAGCTGAGTTACAGTGGACCGTCCCCGGCGGAAGCCATGCTGTCGGGCGTCCAAAATGCAATTGCTCTCAAGAAATTGTGAAATGTGCTTAAATACGATATGTTCGAGCGTTTTGACACATGTTGAGAGAATAGAAATCGGTCTGTATGACGATAAGTGAGAACGGTTTTCGTTACCTTTCGGTATTGGAGTGATTTTAGCATACACCCAATCCTCGGGAAGTTCAGAGCACTCGAGAGATCTGTTAAATAGTAAACACAAGTACTTCGCGCACCACTCAGCATATCTCACAAGAAAAGCGTTGGGTATGCCATCAACACCTGGGGACTTTTTAACATTTAGATGGAGCAGAAGGGAAAAGACACCTTCTTCATTAACACACACGTCACTGATAGGAGGCACTTCAATGAAAGAAGGAAATTGCGGAATGTTTCCATCGTCTTCAGTAAACACTGAACAGAAATACCGGTTCAAAGCATCTGCAACATCTAGGCTGTCGTAAACAGGCTCATCGTCTACGTAAAGGCTGATAACAGTGTTCTTTTTCGGTGCGAGATAACGCCAGAACTTGTCTGGAGACGAAATCATGAATTCTTTTAAGGACACTTGCTGATAATGCTCTTTTGCTGTCTTCATTTTGTTTTTCAGTTGCATTCGCAAGTCGTGCATTCTATCAGAGGCAGCTGTTGATGGGCGTTGCTTACATTGCTTTCTTTGCTTTTTTAGTTTTCGTCCCATGCGTACGATTTCTTTATTCATCCACGGATTATCCTGCCTCAGTACTTTCCTCCGGAAGGGTACAAATTTATTCATTGTGTCAAACACTACGCTTTTAAAGAAACCCCAGATGTGGTCAATCGAATATTCTTTTGATTCGCACATAGAAACAAATTCAGGAAACGAGCTGTCAAGCACATCAAGTATGTCTACATCACTAGCACGTGTGAAATCGGGTATTAGACGTTGTTCTTTTGTAGCTTGAAGCGGAGCGTTTAATTGCATAGTGAGGCAGGTGATTTTATGGTCCGATATACCCTGGAAAACCTCAACTTGGGGATTTCGTCGCATAATGCCGTTATTTACAAGGAACAGGTCTAAAACGGACTCAGCTTCATTTTGCGCTCGGGTGGGTGTAGTAACCAGTTGTGTTAAACCATGAAGCACTACGCAGTCAACAAACGGTTCCGAACCAGCATTAAGGGCTTCAGGTACGTCGTTTTGCCAGTCTACGGAAGGGAAATTAAACTCACCCGCCAGGAGCGAATTAGAGGAATGTTTTCCATAGGAGCACAAGAACTCGTTAAATATTTCGACAAACGTGTCGCAGCTAGGAGGGCGATAAAAGGCGCCAATAATGATGTGAAGTTCTTCAAATATTGCTTTAACGACGACACATTCTAGTCCATCGATATCGGGTAATCTGACTACACGTAAAGATTCTAAAAACAGAATAGCAACACCTCCCCCTCGAGAGCCTCTGTCCTTGCGGTATACCTTGAATCCGGGGGGTGTTATTTCAGAATCGCCAATATCACAGTGTAGCCAAGTTTCAGTTATTATCAAAATATGTGGTTTATACGTGATAATAAGGCTTTCCAAGTCCGCGGTTTTGTTTATTATGCTGCTAGCATTTAAATTCATGCAACGGAGTGTCTTCTTTTTACGCTCTTTAGTAGTTCATTGCGCCGAGTCTGTTCTGGTATTGCGCCGAGAGATAGGAATTCTTTTCGCTTGGGCATTGTCCCATTCAAACGTGTCATCGTCAATTTTGATTTTGTTGTGCATGAGCTTTACCTTCCGGCCCGCTTTTTTGGCTTCTTTTGCGCTATCCCAAAGCTGCTTTCTTATTTGCCGGGTAGTGGCCAAAAAGTCCTCCGATACGGATATGCCCCCCTTTTTTAGTTTAGGGCAGTTTTTCAACACGGCTAATTTTTCGCGGTGATCCATGAACTTCATTATAACCGGGCGTGGCCGGTGAGCAGTTTTGCGTCCCAACCTGTGCATTCTTTCAATTGAACATACCGTGACGTCTAATGTTTTCTGAAATAAGTCTTCGATTACACTCTTAGCGAGCCCTTCTGCTGTCTCGTTCACGACTTCTGGAAGCCCGAACACTATCAAATTATTGCGCCTACTTCTGTCCTCCAGGTCTACCATCTGATTTTCTAATGCCTTTATGCTGTTCTCGAGCTGACTGAACTTATTATGGAATTGTTTGATTACAGCCGTACATTCCTCAACGTTCTTAAGTTTTGTTTCTATAGCCTCAAGCCTATCCTGAATGTTCTTCTGACCATCCAGAATTTCCTTCAGCGCCTCCTCGATGGGAGGCCCTGGGTTGGGCTCTACATCCCCAGAAAGCATTAGGAGAGAAAGGATAACATCCATGGCAAACGAGAAGCATTCACATACGCTTTTTGGGCATGTCAGCTGGAGAAAACATCGATTGCTCGTTTTTACAGACGAGCTTTTTTCACTAACCTGCATTAAGAAGACGAAAGGGTTTGACATCGCTGCTTCCTGCGGCCAGCTGACATGCCCACTGAAGCAGTCTTGCGCACGTTGGGTCTTTATATCGGTCGATGTAGGGGGCGGTGTCCAGTTGAATTCCACGTGGGGTAGTGCATCCCTTGCGCAGTTTCCATGATCCGTGGCGATAAGTTACGGCGGTGAATAGTCGCTGGCCGTCCGTGACGTTCCCAGCAGAAGTATCTGCATTAGGAAGACGAAAGGGTTTGACATCGCTGCTTCCTGCGGCCAGCTGACATGCCCACTGAAGCAGTCTTGCGCACGTTGGGTCTTTATATCGGTCGATGTAGGGGGCGGTGTCCAGTTGAATTCCACCTGGGGTAGTGCATCCCTTGCGCAGTTTCCATGATCCGTGGCGATAAGGTACGGCGGTGAATAGTCGCTGGCCGTCCGTGACGTTCCCAGCAGAAGTATCTGCATTAAGAAGACGAAAGGGTTTGACATCGCTGCTTCCTGCGGCCAGCTGACATGCCCACTGAAGCAGTCTTGCGCACGTTGGGTCTTTATATCGGTCGATGTAGGGGGCGGTGTCCAGTTGAATTCCACGTGGGGTAGTGCATCCCTTGCGCAGTTTCCATGATCCGTGGCGATAAGGTACGGCGGTGAATAGTCGCTGGCCGTCCGTGACGTTCCCAGCAGAAGTATCTGCATTAAGAAGACGAAAGGATTTGACATCGCTGCTTCCTGCGGCCAGCTGACATGCCCAGTGAAGCAGTCTTGCGCACGTTGGGTCTTTATATCGGTCGATGTAGGGGGCAGTGTCCAGTTGAATTCCACGTGGGGTAGTGCATCCCTTGCGCAGTTTCCATGATCCGTGGCGATAAGGTACGGCGGTGAATAGTCGCTGGCCGTCCGTGACGTTCCCAGCAGAAGTATCTGCATTAAGAAGACGAAAGGGTTTGACATCGCTGCTTCCTGCGGCCAGCTGACATATATCAGCTGACAGCTGATATATTTTCTTTCTTAATTAGTCTTTCGGTGCATCGCCTGGAGCCGCAGCGCCCAAATGAGCTCTAACGGAAAGATGAGCACACGCCCATCTTCGCGACCAGGAGCCACGCAGCCTCTCAACTAGCGTCGTTTCCTATCTGCTATGCACGCGACGGGAGAGGAGCCATTGACACGGGTGGAGCTACTTTAGTATTTTTCAGGAACTTTATGGACATGTCTTCCATGAGTTTAGTCGCGTTGGTCGAATTACATTGCTCGATCTCAAACAACACGCGGTGGCCATCCACACATCCGGGCCGTGACGGCTCTCAAATCGGCAATAGCTGTCCCGGTGGGCCCAAGAGCACAATGACGGCTGTTGTGAGCTTGTTCTGTTCCTTGACCTGAAGCCCGTAGGGTACTGGACTAGCTGGAATCTGAACGTCTTCAAACGCTGGTGAGCATGGAGACCGCATCACCAACAGCTAGCGCTTCTGGGTGGTGTTTTTGTCTAGCGGGGCGGGAGTGGCGGAATCTGAAAGGTGTGGCATGGAGTCCTGCTCGCGGCTGGTATTGGTGTCGAGCACATCTCCTTCTTCAATGAACAATTGAAGTACTTTCCCTCACCAACTAGCTCTCCGAAAGTGGGCTGCTTGGGGTCGGGTAAATCTGCACCGTCGGGACAATGTCTTTCCTTAGCTTGGCTGCCGAGACGTGCACTGTCGAATTGTTGAGTTGCAGAACTGTTATCCGTGGTAGAGCCTGGGTCGTCGCCGATGCGTCCGAAGGCTGCAATGAGCTTGGTGCTCCAGTCTGCCCAGAACTGCTGCAGCACGCCTTCATACTCGTGCCACGCCGTGGCACCATCTCGAAAGCAGTCAATTCAACGCACCATTTCTGTTGGACCGTCCGATTCTCGCGAGCTCCGATACAGTTGACGGTTGCCACCCAGCCGGCTGCGTTGTTGTGGAATCCGTGGAATTCTGGTATTTCACAGGTGATTTGCGATGAAAGGGTCTTCAGAAAAGGCACACAGTGCCAAGGCGAAGCCGCCCAGCTGGTCCTCGAGTTGCCAGAGGCTATCGCGGAGCTCTCGGCGTTGCTCGGGTATGCTCAAGGTCGTATGAGGCGGCTACGTTCACCGTAGCGTCGGCTACGCTCAACGCCGGAAGAATGTCGGGAACAGTGCTGGTGCACGTCCACGGAATATGCGATACTAGTAGTACTTACGGCGGCGACACGCACGTCCAAGGAATTATGAGCAGCGTTTCTTGGCGGCTAGTATGTTGAAAGAGTACCGGCAACGAAATGCAGGCCGTGAGAAGCTTTAACAGCATTCCCAAAGGACAGGAGCCTGTGCGTATTACGGCCGCGAAGTGGTAGCATGGTGCCCGTTGGGTGATGCCCTGGTACCGCAGGGCAGGCATGGACACCTTTTATTGATGGTCTGATGGGCAGCTGAACTGGCGGCCGGGTTGAGGACTCCATCGTCAAGGAATCGTGAAGGGCCGTTCCACGCCCTTCCCGCACAACCGCAACGCACGTGCGAGGACCCCTACCGCGCGCAAGCGGGGGACAAATAAGCCAATTGGCGACGCTGCGGAGGGTGAAAGAGCGTTGCCAATTGGCTTACTTGTCCCCCGCTTGCGTGTGGTAGGGGTCCCAGCATGTGCGTTGCGGCTGTGCGGAAAGCGCGTGGAACGGCCCGAATGGCGTTTCTGGATGGAGAAGCCCGCGCTGCCGACGACCCACGAGGCTACGGACAGATCGCTTGAGCCGCAATGTTCAATTGTCGAGCTGCGCCCGAGATCGAGCAATGTAATGGTGTAACTTTTCTTGCGACTGGTGAGGTGGCCCGCACCACATGGAAAGAGATCCAACGCAAAATGGACAGACGCACTGAAATCACCAGGACTTTTCGCTTACCTTTCACTGAAAGAGCCTATCTTATCAAATCGAGCATAACAGCGCCACTGCTTTATGTATCTAGAATTGCTCGACCACCTCGTCGGGTTTTGCTGAGAGTGGCCACTGCGTCAGGCTCCTTTTTTTGGGATGGTCACGCTGAAGCTGTTGCTAGAGCCTTGGTCCGCCTACCAGTAAAATGGGAAGGGCTCAGAATGCCAAACCTTGATGCAATGTGCCGAATGTTGGCTCTCAAAAACACCTGGGCACATTTAGAAAATTCATCGTATAAAGGCAGGCAACTCGTAGTATAGCTGCTAGGTACCTCTACAAGTTTTTTCGGTTTAACAAACGATACGGGACCAGCTGCTGAACAGCCACCGGTGTATTACACGCATGTCATAAAATCTTTGCAACAATGGCGAAACAATTTTCCAGTTCAAGAACTGATGGAAATGTCCCCCACCAACAAAAGTGAACAAATAGCAATCAAAAGTCTAACTGAGGAACAGAGCCGAAAATACCGCGCGAAAAGACATTGGGCTCTTACAAACACATTCCTCCCCACCGAAGTCCGTGATCTAAACTGGCTTAGGGAATGGGAGGCTCTACCGACGGCCGACCACCTTGTGGCGTGGGGCGTCGCACCCTCCGCCACATGTCCGTGATGTGGCCGCGTCGAAACACTTAACCATGTCTTTCATGAATGTATAGTATAGCACGTACCTTTTGGCGCATGGTTACCAGTATGTTTCAATTAAGTATGCAGTGGAAGTCTCGCTACAGGGATAACTTGGTCGAACGTTTCATGGCTATCGGAGCCTTCGTCTTTGGAAGCGGAGGGGACGTCCTCAGAGAGCCATGTTTCCTCTGCTACATTGGTTAAGAAATGTTGTGCTAACGCTTCTCAATGAAGAACTAGTTATGCTGGGAGAGGAGGCTTTTCTCCTACGCTGGTCCTATGCGATTGATTATTGTAAAACGCAACAGAGTATACCTGCCTTCTCTCCCTTACTGATGTAGTGGGCTAGAGCTTGTACCACTGGGAAACTACTGTGTGAATTCTCCTTTCTTTACTAGAAACATGTCCTTTTCGTGAAATATTGTTATTGAGCGCGAGAGCGAACTGTCCTCACAGGTGGACACAAAAACATCATCTTACACTGTGAATGACCTCCTTGTTTGTGCATATAGCCTTACTGTTTATGTAAGTTTAATCATCTCGAAGTTCATGAATGTTTCGTTCTTGTTATACCAGTTTTGCATTGTACATCACTGCATACGCAAATAAGTTATTTTCGCTGTACAACAGCTTGCACTGTACATACGCATGATCATCATTGTCTATTTTTCTGTGTGCACATAAGCTATGTGAGATATGTCTGGAAACAAAATTCTCTTAAACTAATAGTTCACTTCAAGTTGTAAAAGACTATGTCTTCTTAGGGCAGGTAATAACCGCGGAGCCGAACCACGAGATTGAAGTAACTAGAAGAATAAGAATGGGGCGGAGCACATTTGGCAAGCACTCTCAAATCATGACAGGCAGATTGCCACTATCCATCAAGAAGAAAGTATATAACAGTTGCATCTTGCCGGTACATAGCTACGGAGCAGAAACCCGGAGACTTACAAAGAGGGCTCAGCTTAATTGAGGACGACGCAGCGAGCAATGGAAAGAAAAATGGTAAGTGTAACCTGCAAAGACAAGAGGAGAGCAGAGTGGATCAGGGAACAAATCGGGGTTAAGCATATCATAATTGAAACCAAGAAGAGGAAATTGACATGGGCCGGGAATCTAGCACGTAGACAAGATGACTGCTGGTCACTAAGGGTAACTAACTGGATTCTCACAGAATGCAATAGCGCAGGTGGGAGATAGAAAGTTAGGTGGGCAGATGAAAACAAGAAGTGTGCGGGTATAAAATGTCAGCAGCAAGCACAGGACCGAGTTCCCTGGTGGAACATGGGAGAGGCCTTAATTCTGCAGTGGACATAGACAGGATGATGATGATGACGATGATGATGATGGTGGTGATAATAATTATGATGATGATGACTTCACCTATATTCATCGCAATACAGCACACCCTTCAAGCTCTTCTTTCTTCTGGGGATTCTCAGCCCAGTTTTTCGGCCTTTTCAGATTCCTGCTGTATTTTGTTTCCATCACTTTTTGCTCTTTCCCACTATGCCACAGCGCCGCAGTGGGAATCTGCAGAACCTCCGTTATGGTCGCGTTCTACTTTTTGATTGATTTGTGGGTTTTAACGTCCCAAAACCACCATATGATTATGAGAGACGCCGTAGAGGAGGGCTCCGGTAATTTTGACCACCTGGGGTTCTTTAACGTGCACCCAAATTTGAGCACACGGGCCTACAACATTTCCGCCTCCATCGGAAATGCAGCCACCGCAGCCGGGATTAGAACCCGCGACTTGCGGGTCAGCAGCCGAGTACCTTAGCCACTAGACCACCGCGGCGGGGCCGCGTTCTACTTTTTGCCACACGTCTACACTGAGAAAAAAATCACAGCATATCCATGAGGTAAATGATGACGAGTGAGGCTAAGCGGACGGAGGGACGCACGCATAGACGGACGAATGCATGGACGAACGCATGGCTTGACAGAAGGACGCACTCACGGACGGATGGATGGACGCGCGGAAGCACGGACGAACTGAAGGACGCTTCGCCCCACTTATCATCATTCACTCCGTGGATATGCTGTGACATCGTTTTGAAACCGCGAACTGGCTATTACTACTACAACGACGCCACTGGATGTCTTTCTGTCCGTCCGTTCATCTAGTCAACACTCCAAGAACCGCCACCTCACATCTTTTCATGATATATTCATCATATATAAGTATCTGCATTCAGCGGACATTCTAAAAGCTAAATTAGAGGTAGTTACTACTACTACGACAACGACGACATGGGACATACGACCAGCGGCGTAAGGAGCTTCGCCACTAAAAACTCCCAAGCATTTCCCCGAGTGTGAACATGGTTAAGTGCGAATGGACGGGGCGATGCTATGAGGGGGAGTAAAGTTAAAATTCGTTGGCGACGCTGATATCGGTGTCAGTAACGCGCCTTATATCCAGATGGTAGCGTTGCCTCCGGGACATCTATTGCATGACCCGCTATCCACAGGAGATTGAGAGAGAAGGCGGGCGTGCGAGAGAGAGGGGTGTGCGCGCAGCTGCAGTAAGCGAGGAGAGTGGAGGAGCGAGCGAAGGGGGAGGGGGACTATCAGCGTCGCGTCCGTGGCTTATTCGGTAGAGCGTCGCGCTGCGGCCCGCCAAGTCCTCTTTCTTTTAAAGATAGAGAGAAGACTGCGGACGCCGCCGACGGCGGTAGATGGTTTGGGGTCGCTTGTCAAGTGTATTCACACTTAAAAATTCAGCAGCCCTTGCCTGTATTGTAAAAATGGGGCAGGCCAAGTTAGGCATTTGTGTGCTTGACATAATGCTTTCCTTTCTCTCTCTCTTTCTTCCTTTGTTTACTTCTATCTTTCTTTCTTTCTTCCTTTCTTTCTATCTTCCTTTAGTTCTTTCTTTCTTTCTTGAGCAGTGCGCAATGCTCTCCGCTAACTTTTCCCTTCCTCCATGCTAGTTTGCCTCCGTGCCTTTTCACCTGCTTTAACCTACGTGCTGTGCAGCGCTACACTGCTGTTGCTGCAGACCACAACGACAGTCATGCGTTCATATTCAAGGAGCAATGTAACTGATAGAGTGAAATGACACTACGTTAGTAATAAGTTCAACAAAAGATCAGATTGCAGTATCAGAAACCACTGGCCGCCAACAAGCCCACGGCAGAAACAGCATGAGTTTTCGGAAAAACATGCATACAAATCTGCATATGTCTGGTGTACCTTAGACGGCCACATTGCTGTACGTCCACCACGTTTTATTTTCTTACGATGAGACAGCGTTTTCTATATCGTGTGGATTCACCACCTTCAGCGTACTTAAATCGTCAACCACTTTTTCTAAACACACTTCTAATCGCATTCGAACATGGTCGGCTTCACCCACGGGACGGCTCTATGCTCTCCCATTGTAGAGTACTTAGTACTCTGAATCGTTAACCACTCTTTCTAACCCCAGCGTCATCATCATCATCAGCCTGACTACGTCCACTGCAGGACAAAGGCCTCTCCCATGTTCCGCCAGTTAACCCGGTCCTGTGCTTGCTGCTGCCAATTTATACCAGCAAACTTCTTAATCTCATCTGCCCACCTAACCTTCTGTCTTCCCCTAACCCGCTTCCATTCTCTGGGAATCCAGTCAGTTACCCTTAATGACCAGCGGTTATCCTGTCTACGCGCTACATGCCCTGCCCATGTCCATTTCTTCTTCTTGATTTCAGCTATGATATCCTTAACCCCCGCTTGTTCCCTAATCCACTCTGCTCTCTTCTTGTCTCTTAAGGTTACACCTACCATTTTTCTTTACATTGCTCGCTGCGTCGTCCTCAATTTAAGCTGAACCCTCTTTGTAAGTCTCCAGGTTTCTGCTCCGTAGCTAAGTACCGGCAAGATACAGCAGTTATATACCTTCCTCTTGAGGGATAGTGGCAATCTACCTGTCATAATTTGAGAGTGCTTGCCGAATGTGCTCCACCCCATTCTTATTCTTCTAGTTACTTCAATCTCGTGGTTCGGCTCTGCGGTTATTACCTGCCCTAAGTAGACATAGTCTTTTACAACTTCAAGTGCACTATTACCTATCTCGAAGCGCTGCTCCTTGCCGAGGTTGTTGTACATTACTTTCGTATTCTGCAGATTAATTTTAAGACCCACCTTTCTGATCTTCTTGTCTAACTCCGTAATCATGAGTTGCAATTCGTCCCCCGAGTTACTCAGCAATGCAATGTCATCGGCGAAGCGCAGGTTACTAAGGTATTCCCCATTGACTCTTATCCCTAACTGTTCCCATTCCAGGCTTCTGAAAACCTCCTGTAAGCACGCGGTAAATAGCATTGGGTAAATTGTGTCCCCCTGCCTTACAACCTTCTTGATTGGTATTTTGTTGCTTTCTTTATGAAGCACTATGGTAGCAGTTGATCCCCTGTAGATTTCTACCAGAATGTTTATATATACTTCATCTACGCCCTGATTCCGCAGTGTTTGCATGATGGCTGATATTTCTACTGAATCAAACGCCTTCTCGTAATCTATGAAGGCTATGTATAATGGTCGGTTATACTCTGAGCATTTCTCTATTACCTGATTGATAGTATGAATGTGGTCAATTGTTGAGTAGCCTGTTCGAAATCCTGCTTGTTCCTTTGGTTGATTGAATTCTAATGTTTTCTTTACTCTGTTAGCAATTACCTTTGTAAATAGCTTGTATACTACAGAGAGCAAGCTTATCGGCCTGTAATTCTTCAAGTCCTTGTCATCTCCTTTCTTATGTATTAAGATGATGTTAGCGTTCTCCCAAGACTCTGGTACTCTTCCCGTCAGGAGACATCTCGTAAACAGGGTGGCTAGTTTTTCTAACACAATCTGTCCTCCATCTTTCAGCAGATCTGATGTTACCTGATCCTCACCAGCAGCTTTGCCCCTTTGCAAGCTCTCGAAAGCTTATCTGACTTCTTCTATCATTACTGGTGGGGTGTAATCTGGGTTACTGCTAGTTCTTATAGTATTAAGGTCGTGGTTGTCTCGGCTACTGTACAGATCTCTGTAAAACTCCTCCGGTATTTTAACTATCCTATCCATATTGGTAGTTATTTCGCCTTCTTTGTCCCTTAGTGCATACATCCAACTTTTGCCTATCCCAAGTTTCCTCTTCAATGCTTTGACACTTCCTCCGTTTTTCAGAGCGTGTTCAATTCTCTCCATGTTATACCTTCTTACATCGCATACCTTACGTCTATTAATCAACTTCGAAAGCTCTGCCAGTTCTATTTGTCTGTTGTACTTGACACTTTCATGATTTGACGCTTCTTAATTAGGTTCTTCGTTTCCTGGGAAAGCTTGCCAGTGTCCTGTCTAACTACCCTGCCTCCAACTTCCACTGCACACTCCGTAATGATACTCGTCAGATTATCATTCATTGTATCTACGCTAAGGTTGGTTTCCTCACTAAGAGCCGAGTACCTGTTCTGCAGCGACACTCTGAATTCCTGTACTTTCCCTCTCAGTGCTAGCTGATTGATTGGCTTCTTGCGTATCAGTTTCTGTCGTTCCTTCTTCAAGTCTAGGCGAATTCGAGACCGTACCATTCTATGGTCACTGCATCGTACCTTGCCAATCACTTCCACATCCTGCACGATTCCAGAGTGTGCACTCATTATAAAGTCTATTTCGTTCTTATTTTCGCCATTAGGGCTCCTCCATGTCCACTTGCGGTTTTCTCGTTTTCGGTAGAAGGTATTCAAAATCCGTAAATTATTGCGTTCTGCGAATTCTACTAGTAGCTCTCCTCTGGCGTTTCTAGTACCGATGCCATAATCTCCTACTGCCTGGTCTCCAGCCTGCTTATTCCCTACCTTTGCATTAAAGTCGCCCATCACTATAGTATACTGTGTTTTTACCTTACTCATTGCCGATTCCACGTCTTCATAGAAGCTTTCAACTGAAGCGTCATCATGGCTGGATGTAGGCGCGTAAGCCTGTACTACCTTCATCTTTTATCTTTTATTCAGATTAATTACGATACCTACCACCCTTTCATTAATGCTATAGTATTCCTCTATGTTGCCAGCTATGTTTCTGTGAATTAGGAATCCCACTCCCAGTTCTCTTCTGTCTGCCAAGCCCCTGTAGCAAAGGACGTGCCCATTCTGTAGCACCGTATAGGCCTCCTCTGTCCTTCTAACCTCACTGAGCCCTATTATATCCCATTTAACACCCTCTAGCTCCTCGAATAGTACAGCTAGACTTCCCTCACTAGATAAGGTTCTAGCATTAAACGTTGCCAAGTTCAGGTTCCAACCCCAGCGTACTTCTCGCTAAAGACGTGCACGGGATGGCTTTCAGCTCTCCCATAGAAGAGTACTAAGTACTATAAATCGTTTACCACTTTTTATAAACACATTTATTTTTACTGGACGGCTATATGCTCCTCACTAGTAGCGTACCTGGTACTCTCAATCGTTACCCGCTTGTTAAATGCAAAGCATTTCTCAGCGACCTTCGGTGACTTTGAGCGTATCTATCTATCTATCTATCTATCTATCTATCTATCTATCTATCTATCTATCTAGGCGCCTACGACCTTTAGCTCTCCTGGCCGTTTCGATAACGGTATCCATACCAAACTTGCTACGGCATAACACGACTGTAGGACGACCTTGTTTGAATAGTCATAACATGAAAATCATCACATGTTTGTAATGAATGTCGTGATTTACATTTCATGGTCCTGCTACTCTTGCAGTGGTTTCGTTCACATGACATGTTGCAAAACTGATATGCTATGACATGATTGCATGACGAACGCAAGCGGCAGACCCTAACTTCAAAATCATGACTTGCGTGTCATGTAACAACATGACTACAAGCCACGCTCATGATGCCATTCCGGCCGTTTCTCTAGTGTCACATAAACCAAATTTTGTATTGAGGTACTTGAATGAATGACGAAGGTATGTGACTGGTGCAAGCATTATATTTATTCATGAGATGCGTGTCATGTAACAACAAGACTGCATGCCATGCTCATGATGCGCTAGTGGTCGTTCCGCCAGCTTCACTTATAACAAATTTTGTATTACGGGACGTGAATCGATGACGAAGGTGTTGTACTGGTGCAAAAAAGATAAACATGAAATGCGTGTCATGTAACAACATGAATACATGTCACACTTATGATACACTCACGGCCATTTCGTTAGCGACACATATGCCAAATTTGGTATTACGTGACGTCAATGGTTGATGAAGTTATCTGACTGGTGCAAATACGATAATCATGAGGTGCATGTCATGTGAGAACATGACTACACCCCACAGTCAAGACGCCCATACATTTCGATGTGACCGGGTGCGCGTGCACGCTGCCGTACGTTTCATCGCGTCATGCCAGCGTTGCGACGCCAAGCGCCGGTCCTGCCATATACTCGCAAGCGCGTGCCGCGCTGTGTTGCTTTGACGCATGCGCGTTACAGCGAGTGCGGCGTCCCTCCGTCACGAAAAGAAGTAGACGCAGTGCTTTCTGGGTAACGCATCGGTGCGAAATGCAGCACGTCGCATTTTGCGCTGGTTGCTGTCGGGCCGCGCCGACGGACTCTGGTCGCGTCGGTCGCGCCTGGCGTCAACCTATAGAATGCCCAAGTTTTGCTAACATAGCGTCGCTGTTCCCAGCGTGCACGCGTGTCAACGTTACGTTAAAGTATACTGGACCCTTCATGCTGCGCTCGCGGTGGTTATAGGGGCGAAGCTCCTTATAGCGGCACCCGTTCCTCCCGCGTAGTCGTAGTAGTAGTGTGTAATCAGTTTTACATTTTGACCTCCAGGGTAGTGCCGGTGGGAGATTTCTTCTATGCGTTGTTGAACAAAAAAAATTCGTAGCGTGCGCGTCAACTAAAAGCCGAAATATCCTGTCTCTCATTCCCCCTTAGCGGCCAGTGGCATGTACATTGAGCACTATCTGACAAGAAAGGGTTGCTACGTTATACTCGCTGGGCGTAACCTCCTTGGTTTTAGAAAGGTTTATCGAGTGTTGGACCGCAGTGCCTTGAATACAGTGAACTATTATATACCATGAACTCGAGGTGGTTAAAAGTGGGAAGTAGACACGAAGTGCTAGCCGTAAGAAAGTGTGCGTGTGCCTCCTCTCGTTCAGTCTTTGGAATGTCCGCTGGATGGCGGGGCTTCTATATGTGGCATATATGATGAAAAGATGCGAGATGGTGGTACTTGGAGTGTTGAATAGGTGGACGAACGGACACACGCATGGACGGACGCACGGATGGCTACACGGATGGATGAACGCATGGACGGACGCAGGAGCGGATGCATGGACGAACGCAGGTACTGACGCGCAGATGGACGTGCGGACACACGAACAGACGCACGCACGGACGGGTGAATGGAAGCACGGGCGGCCACACAGACGCACGCATGGACGGATGGAAGCAAAAGCGAATGAACGGACGCATGCTTCGCCCCCCTCTCCATCATTCACTCCGTGGATATGCTGCCATTTTTTTCAAGCTCCACGTACACCAAGTTTTGTGTTACGTGACGCCAATGGATGACGAAGGTCTATAACAGATGCAAACATGATAATGCTGAAACGTGTGCCATGTAAGAACATGACAACATACCACGCTAATAGCGTGCTCGCGGCCATTTCGCTAGCTCCACATGTAGTCATTTTGGTATCACGTGACATCAATGGATGACGAAGGTAAACGATACATCCAAACATGATAATCATGACACGGAAGTCATTTCGACATAATTTACCTCCACCTCGTAACGTTGTGCTGATTTTCAAGTGACATCTCAACCATTCTCATTCATGCGTCGCATATCATCGATTCCCACTGTACGTGGAAACTGGCAATTTTTCTATACATACACAAACGAATGCGCGGGGCATTTAGTGCGAGTCCCTCGGGACGGCTTCATGCTGTTCCTCAGTAGAGTACCTATAGTACTCTAAATTGATACCCCCTTTCTCTACACACACAAAACAATTGCCTGGTCTTCTTGTTCTATTACCTGCTGTGAGGCCCCGTGGACGGATTCGTGCTCTCCGAGAGTGGAGTACCTAGTACTCAAAATCAATAACCACCTTCTCTAAACACACCAAACACATTAAGAACCCCACGGCATGGCATTATGCTCTCCGATAGTAGAGTTCTTAGTCCTCTAAATATTTAACCACTATTTTTTAATACACAGTTGATGTAAGGCCTGCACACAAGTGTGAGACCCACGAGACGGATTTATGCTCTCCCATAGTAGAGTACTATGCACTATAAATCGTTAACTACTTTATCTAAACACTCCTTTGAGCCAGTTCTCAGCATCCAAGTCCATGACTACTTTCTTTTGGCTTACTCTACCACCCGACGAGGGTATATTCATCGCCAATGAGAGTTCATGTATCTCTTTAAAGAGGCCATGAAACACTTTTTTTGGGGTAACCATGGAATTATTTCAGTGGAAGAGCGTACTGCCTCACAAATTAAACACTGCAAAAATTTTAAGAATTCGTCCAGTACGAGCGGCGTTACGAAGACTTGTCACACGCTGCAATCGCATTCTCTATTCTCTAGTCCCGACTAAAGCGCTCGAAGCTAAGCAGGAAGGGACGGGAGGGGCAAACAAAAAAGTTATGCGCGCCTCGTGACCTTGAGCGCTACTTTCTTTTTTTTCTTCGAATAGGCGGCTTTCTCAGTGCGATCGTGCGCGTATGCGTACACAAGTGACGGCCTCTCGCAGTGACATCTGTAACAACCCAGCGCTCCATGATGAAATCAGTCAATTGCTGATACATGAGTAATCTACGTGTGATTTTTGAGCGTCTTCCGACATTTATCGAGGGAAGAGAAAGCAAGCTTAAGGTGATTTCGATAATTTCTTGTGAATTCCAGGTCGCGTGCTGCACTATAACATTTGGCTCGTGTGTTCTCGGAAGCCTCTACTACCAATCGTCCGCATTATCTGACTATGCAAAAAAAGTGTTGCAGGGCCCTTTTAAAGCAAGTTATATAATCGGAAAGGCGACGCAAACAAAACATAATATAACGACTTCTTTTAGCTTTGAAGCATTTTATGCCGCGGGATGTGTCCCTACACACCTATTGTCTACCCAGCTTTGGCTCAAGCGCATCTACCCTCTCTCTCTCCTTTCCCACGCTCTCCCTCTCTCACAACGCCAACGCAGGCAGCTTCTGCTAGCCTATGCTCACTTCCTCACTCTCTCTCTCTTTCTCTCCTCTGGGTGTCCCTCCCCACTTTGTTTGGGCGTTTACACCCTCATTGCACATGCACGTCCCCTCCCCCTGTCTCTGTTCACCTACGCTCCTTCCATCTCTCGCCTTGTAATACCGACACTGGTAGCGTCTGCCTACGAGTTTCTTGATTGAAAAAAAATTTGGCAGATCCCACGTAGAGTGGAAATCCATGATATGCGAAGTACGAATGAGAACGGTTTATATGTCACTTTAAAGTCTTGAGAACGTTATGCGGTGGAGGTAAATGATGCCGTACATGACTTCCGTGTCATGATTATCATGTTCGAATGTTTCGTTTACGTTCGCATCTGTTCACGTCACATGATACCAAATATAGTATATGTGGAGCTGGCGAAACGGCCGCGAGAGCGTGATATGTTGTCATGTTCTTACATGGCACGCGTGCAGGATTATCATGTTTGCACCAGTCATATACTTTCGTCCTCCATTTACGTTACGAAACACCACAGTTGGTATATGTGGAGCTACAAAATGGCCGCGAGTGCATCATGACGGGCCCAATATACTCCAATGTGATGTTGACGTGCGCGCACACTCGGCAAAGCGACGCTGCGTTAGCAAAATGCTTGCACTATATAGTCTGGGTGACGGACGCACTCCACATCGCCTCCGTAGATTTTCTGCTATTTCTGCGGAGATCCACCCTGGTACCCCTGAAACTTGGGTCTATCGTCACCGCCAAGCTCTCCGCTTCACCTAAAAAACACCTTCGTCCAGGTGGGTCCAGTTTTGACAACTTGAGGGACATCCTTCACTCCCGGCTACAACGCTGCCTCGCTAAGGGCTCTCAGCCCGGCGATGGCGGCCGCCAACGTGATTACGGGCTATGATCCTACCTCAAGCCAAGTACTGTCCATGGAGATTTCATCCTCCGTAAACACTATGCCATCAGAAGACGAATACCTCGACGACATGGTGAGACTGTGGCAACGCAAGCAAGCCAAATCAAAGTCTGCGTCTCAACATCAACGAGACGCCACAGCTGGCCGCCATTCCCCAGCCTTGCAAGGAACGCCAGCGCGCCATCCCTCCGGTGGTGTGCCTACCTCTGCTCCGTCCTCGCAGCCAGCGAAGCAACGCAAGTGGCGTCCGCGTCAGACTCCTCGCCTCTCTCGTGACGACTAGATCGTAGTAGTGAAACCTCGCGTTCCCTGCGAGCTAGGCACATTTGTCCCGGCCGATCGCGCGGGCGACGCCATCCGCAGCTACCTCGTCGACCGGACTACCACGTAAATTCAAGTGTGGCAAATCTGGGAACAGAACATATTGGTCTGTAGCACCACCATTTTGCCTATGGCACAGCGTCTCCTCGGGGACTTCCAGCTGCAAGTGGGGGATCAGCAGCTGCCCGTTCGAGGCCCCGCCAAGGCACCAGGGCATACATGCAAGGGCGTCACCATCGTAAACCCTGCTGAAAGCCCGGAGAAGATAAAGTCTGAACTGTATTGGCCTCGAGGTACTATCCTTGCGGTCCACAAACGCGGAGATTCCGCGGCGGCGGTGGTGACTTTCGAGGGCACGAAGTTACCCCGCTTCCTCTTCTACCACTGCGTGGCGACGTATATCCGCGCCTACAAGAAAACGGTCCCTGTTTGCACCAAGTGCGATACCGTCGGCCATCGACCACCTCAGTGTCCTCACCCCGCTCCAAAGCAGTGTGCTAAATGTGGAACCCCCGCACCTGCAGGTCTCAATACCCATGACTGCCACCCCAAGTGCCTCCTCTGCCACGGCGCCCATGAGACTGGGACCAGTGGCTGCACGGCAAAATATAGGAAATGCAAGAAGCCCTCAACATCTCCTCGAGGAGCCACCTCATATTCGTCACAGCCAGACAGCGGAACCAACCTGCATCAGTCGGCTCCACCAATCCACGCCGACACTCCGGCATTCCCACCGCTCGAAGCACCAGCGGCGGTACCTCAGGTGAGCAGTTGGGCAAGGAATGCTGCTTCTAAGCCTCTCTCACCCCCTTCTGTCGATCCTCCTTCTCCCGAACTTGCGGCCCTTCGCCAGCAAGTTGTCGAACTTCAAAAGCAAGATTCTCTTTTAACTAAACAACTCGAACTCATAAATAAGCGACTTCAACCCCAACAACAGTGTACTGCAAGGCCATCCGGTATTGCCTCCGCTGTCCAGGCGGCTACGCCAGCTACGTCCAAGCTTAGTCCTTGCGCTAAGTCCACTTCCATTAAACCGCCGGTTCAAGCAGCCATGTGTACTCCAGCACTTGGAACCGGCGCCGCATCTACTCCAGAAGCTCTTGAGGCTCCTGGGGCACCTCAGGTTCTCTTGCCCGCTAACCGAACTCTCCCTAGTGAGGAGCGCACCCCGCACATAGAGGAACGCCTTACGCGCGTCGAAGCTTCGATTAATCACCTCCTCACCAGCTTCTCTGTCCAACGCATAGTAGTAGAGGTTACCCAGGCTATTGAAGCCTGGGCAATCACCCAGTTTCAACCCAAGGCATCGCGTTCCCGCTCCTGCTCGGTGAGCAGTGAAAGTGCAGCTCCACGGCGTCGTCGTAAGGTGGCTACCACCACTCCGCCGTCGGACAATCCGGCCTCTGTGCCCCTCCCTGCCTCTGAGGATTCCGAGTGGGACATGCAGGGCCAAATATAAAACCTAAGACAATCACGATGGCTACCAATCGTACGTCCCGTTCAAACATTGCGTCTAAATTCGAGATCATACAGTGGAGGCCTGGAGGCTTGGGGAACAGGCGAAAGCGTTGACATCTTTTCCTTTTCCTCAGCTCACTTGGCTCTCAGCCGGCCGTCTTGGTGCTCCAAGAATCTGGCCCTGCTCCATCCCTTTCTGGATACTGCTCCTATGTAGGCGGCACCACCACATGTTTCCTCGTGCATAAAGCTTACACAGCGATACAAATTGACCTCGATCTGGATCTTCTTTACGACTACTGTATGATATCAGTGCTGTCTCAGCGGAGGGGCCAACCATCAATACATATCTGAAACGTGTACTGTCCCCCTCGCCTTGCGAGGGCTTCGTTTGCGCATCTCTTCCATCGGGCGCTGCGTATAGCGGCCCGACAGCCACTGGTGATTGTCGGGGACTTAAATGCCCCCAGCCCTCACTGGGGTTACCACTACGAGAAGGCCCGGGGCAGAGAGCTCAAGGAGCTCATTTCCTCGCTGATCCTCACGCTTCTTACCGATCCGGCACAACCCACACGTTCCGGCAACTCGGTCACGCGAGACACATGCCCCGACCTCTCCCTCACCCGTCACATCCGCGATGCTACATGGGAAAATTTAGGCGAAACCCTAGGCAGCGATCACTTTTTACTCCGCATTTCGTTCACACCGCGGCAGAAAATGCGCCAACACTGGGGCCAAGCCCGTCTCACCGATTGGACTCAGTTCAAAATGCAACCATTTCCCGCCGTCCTCTCCTCGACCGAATATGCAGCGTGGGCATCATACGCCCTCCATTTGAAACAAGCGAACACTCGCACTCTTGCAAACTCTAATTTGACTCCTGCAATCGATCCACACCTCCTACATCTTTGGCACGCTCGCCGCGGGCTCGTAAGGCGCTGAAAACGCAACAAACTTAATCGGAAACTTCGCGCTCACATTGAGGCGCTCACTGCAGAGGCGGCCGCATACTCTGCACAACACTCCGATGCTAACTGGGCAGACACCTGTTCGAATGCTGCAAACCAGATGAGCTCTAAGAGTTCGTGGCGACTCTTTAGAAGCCTTCTCGATCCCTCCACCACCAGGGGAGAAACGCAACGCCAGCTCCACCGTGCTCTGCATGCCTTTCAGGGCACTACGGATCAACTCGCGCGAGAACTTTGTGACCGCTACATCTGCCGCACAATTGATCCCGCGGGCCCAGCATATACGTATTCCGGCGCCCCTAACAACGACCTCGACGCCCCATACACGCTTTCCGATTTATGATTTGCATTCACGAAAATGCGACGGGGCACGGCCCCTGGACGCGACGGAATCACAGTATCGCTCCTGGCAAATCTTCCCGACCAAGCACACCTCTCGCTACTCCACCTTATAAATTCGATATGGGACGGCTCTCCACTGCCAACGGAATGGACCACATTGGTCGTGACATTCATACCCAAATCGGCAAAGTCCGTTAGTATCGAGGCACTGAGACCCATCTCACTTACGTCCTGCGCAGGCAAACTCATAGAAACCATGGTTCGCGAACGCCTCTCAGCCTATTTGGAGGCCAGGAGGACCTTTGCCGACACGATGTTTGGCTTTCGCCCGCATCTGTCGGCGCAGGACGTCCTGCTCCAGCTTCAACACGATATCATAGAGCCGACTACTATGCGCCATAACGATAAAGCCGTGCTCGCTCTCGATTTCCGCGGAGCGTTCGACAACGTCAAACACATCACTGTACTCGCTAACCTGTCTACCACAAACTGCGGGCAGAAGACTTTCAACTACATTCGCGCCTTTCTATCACATCGCGCCGCCTTCATTCGCCTTAATTCTACCGAACACGGCCCGTACTTATTAGGCACGTGGGGTACACCTCAAGGGGAAGTCCTGTCTCCTCTGCTTTTTAACCTGGCGATGATGAACCTCCCCTCTCTTCTAAGCGAGGTCGAGGGAATACAACACCTACTATATGCGGACGATATCACAATCTGGACCAACGCCGGCTTTTTAGCGCAAATCGAAGAACGCCTGCAAAAGACTGCCCTTCTGGTGAATACCTACGCTGGTTCATGTGGCCTGGAGTGCTCTCCAGCTAAATCGGCTCTTCTTTCAGTCTCTCCGCTACCGCCGCCTAAAATTTTTCTTCCGTCCGGGCCCGTCCCGTCAGTGCAAAATATTCGGGTTCTTGGCCTTCACCTCACATCGTCCTTGGATCCAAAGGGCACAATAGCAAGCCTCAGACGCACCAGCGAGCAGGTGAGCCGCATGATACGGCGAGTGTCTACCAAGCGCGACGGCCTCTGCGGGTCTCAGTCCCTCCGATTGGCCCACGCGTTTGTGACCAGTCGCGTCCTCTACGCCTTGCCTTACCTTCGCCTGCGTCGTCGACACGAGCACCAGCTGGACGTCCTTCTTCGTTCAGTATACAAACGCGCTCTGGACCTACCTATTGCAACTTCCAACAGCCGATTCGCGGTTCTGGGGGTACACAACACCTTTGCAGAGATGCGCGAAGCTCATCGCGTTAACCAAATCAATCGACTGTCACAGACGCCTTCAGGGCGCCGTCTTCTACACAGACTTGGCCTTAACCCGATATCTGACCAAGAAAGACCCTCTGCAGCCGGTACCAGAGCTCTGGCGTCAAAAGCTATGGGTGGAACCTCTACCCCGTAATATGAACCCCGACCTCCATCCTGGCCGTAGACTAGCACGCGCCGCGGCCCTTCATAAGCGACACTCCGATCGTCCTGGTGTTTTCTACGTGGACGTCTCGGGTCCCTCCCCCTCTGGTCACTTCACGGCTGCCGTGATTACAGAGGGCAAACATGTCGATGGCCTCTCCTTTCGAGCAGACACAGTAACGCACGCTGAAGAGGTTGCCATAGCTTTGGCCGCCTCTCACCCTGCCTCACGCACCATCCTGACGGACTCGCGCTCGGCCTGTTCTCAGTACCTTCAGGGTTCCATTGCCCCGCTGGCGGCTAGCCTACTACAGGCAGCCTCTTGGCGCTTTAACCCTCATCCCATTCGTATAGTCTGGACCCCAGGCCACCCGGGCCTGCCCGGCAACGAGGCGGCAAATGCCGCTGCCCGCGCTTCTCCTGTCCGGGCCGTTGCCCCTCCATGTCCCGAGACGGAATCTGGCAGTACCAACCTGATGCGCTTTCGCGAAATTTTGGCTTATTACCGGGCTTCGCGCCGCCTCTACCCGGACCCCACACGCGGTTTGGAGAAAGCGGACGAATGACTGCTACGCCGCCTGCAGACTAACACCTTTATCAGTCCGGTGGTCGCCAGGCACTTTTTGCCGGAAATCAATGGCACCTGCTCGACCTGTCATGTCCTCGCCGACACATATCACGTCGTAGCATCGTGCCCAGTTAATCCCGTCCCTTTCTCATCCCCTTTTCTTATCCCAACTAGAGAGGCTTGGGAGGAGCACCTGCTCGGCTGCTCTACCTTGGCTGCGCAACGCTCCTTGGTGGAGCGCGCACGGGCAGCTTCCAGCTCCACTGGCGTCCCGGAATAGGGTCTGGCCACACTAGCACGCCGATGGGCCACGTCGGCACTCTCTAGTAGACTTTTTCTGAAATAAATGTTTTTAGATGCGGAGCATCTAATACACGAGGCTTGTAGTGCGGCGCCGTCCGCAAGCTTCCTCCTCCTTCTTCCACCATCTGTGCATCCCTTCCTCCTCTACACACCGCGCGCGCTTCACTCCTCCACCATCTGTGCACCCTTCCCCCTCTACACACCGCGTTTGACATCTACAATTCTCCTGATTCTCCAGTGGACGCGCATGCGCCGTCGCGCTGTATATATACTCAAAGTCGGCGCTCGCTCGCTCAGTTGCCGCTCGTCGGTTGGTTTGTACGGCGCGTCGACGTCCAAGGTCGCGGTGAACGAATCCACAAACACAATGATCGACGTCCCTTCGACCAGCGCCACCCTTTCGCATACGTGTGTACGTGTTCACTCATTTAACACGCCCTCCTACAACCACGTTAACCAATTTAGCCATCGACCCAAGTAAGTAGCAATTTAACACCCCATTTCACAACCACGTTAACCAATTTAGCCATCGACCCAAGTAAGTCGCACTTTAACACCCCGTTAACAAATTATATGCTCCGCATCCTCCTCAGTGTTCCCCCGAGGGAAGCTGCGGGCAATTTTTTACCACCTATATAGTCTGACGCCCGGCGCGACTGGCGCGACCAGCGTCCGTCGGCGCGGCCCGACGGCAACCGGCACGAGATGCGACATGCCGCATTTCGTGCCGATGCGTTACACAGAAAACACTGCGCCTTCCTCTTTTCGTGTCATGTTGGTGTGGCGCAGTGGTTAGCGTCTTCGAATGGGAATCCGCAGGTTGCACGTTCGATTCCTCTTTTCGTGGACGAGGGACGCCGGACACGCTGAAACGCGCACGCGTCAAAGCAACGCAACGAGCCACGCGCCGGCGAGTATATAGCAGGACCGGTGCCTGCCGTGGCAGCGCCGGCGTGACGCGACCAAATGAACGCCAGCCAGCAAGCGCACCGCGCCACGTCAAAATGTGTTGGCGTCTTGACTGTGGCATGTAGTCATGTCCTCACATGACACGCATCTCATGATTATCATGTTTGCCCCAGTCACATACCTTCATCATCCAGTGACGTCACGTAATACCGAATTTGGCATATGTGAAGCTAGCGAAACCGCCAAGAGTGCATCATGAGTGTTGCGTGTAGTCATGTTGTTACATGACATGCATTTCGTCATTATCATTTTGGATGCGTCATATACCTTTGTCGTCTGTTCGCGTCGTGTAATACCGAGTTTGGTACATGTGAAGCTATAGCGGAATGGCCGCGAGCGCATCATGAGCGTGGCGTGTAGTCATAATGTTACATGGCAGGCATCTCATGGTTATCATGTTTGCACCAGTCGCATACCTTCGTCATTCATTGACGTACCGTAATACCAAATTTGGCATATGTGACACGAGCGAAACGGCCGCGAGCGCATCATGAGCGTGGCATGTAGTCATGTTGTTATATGACACGCATATCATGATTTTCATGTGAGTGTCTGTCGCTTGTGTTCACCATGCAGTCATGTCATACCATACCAGTTTTGCAACATGCCATGTGAACAAAGCCACCGCAAGAGCTGCAGGAACAGGAAAGATAAACCATAACATTCATAACATACATATCTTGATATTCATGTTATGACTAGTCAAACATGTTCTTCATGGAGTCATTTTATGCCATACCAAGTTTGGTATTGATGCCATCATCGAAACGGCCAGGAGAGCTAAATGTCATACGCGGCTAGATAGATAGATAGATACGCTCGAAGTCCCCGAAGTTCGCTTAGAAATGCTTCGCATTTAAAAACCGACTGGTCGCGCTGCGCAATCATTCACTGGCCACCCCGTATATATAGGCACTGGATCTTGGCATCCAAGGTACAGCTTGACGCTCTCCCGTAGCAGGGTACATTGTACTTTGAATCGTGTGTGTGTGAGACAGTATATATGTGTTATTTGTTCATCAGTGTATATATCATAGTCATCAACCTGTGACTGAAGTAGTATCTCAGGCGAAAATCCAGGCATGCTTCCCCAGATCTCCATTAAAATAATTATCTCTCTCACTCTGAATTGAACATCTCTTATAAACGTATAGTGGCACTGGGAGATTCCCCCTGTGCGTCGGTGAGCAATAAAATTCGTAGCGCGCGCGTAAACTTGAAGTGGACAGTGGGTCATTGCATCCAATCGCTGTCAAATGTTTCCGAATGCCCATTAAAAACAGGTTCATCACTGCGTGCTTTGAGCCTCCACAGGTTTCACTCCTGAGCAAAGCCGTGATCAGCGCCAGCGGTAACACCGCCGCCAGTGTCAGTGTTAGCGTCAGCACAAGCTATCGATAAAGTGCAACACCTCCCGCTTAAGCGAACCACCTCCCCGCTGTTTTGCATCCACACACGATTGCTGTTAGTGGAAGATGGTGAAATATTTTATTTTTCTGATATTGTACCGTATTATTTACTTTTTCTGCTAGTGATGACGCTGTTTTATGTAGCTTCTTATCGCTGTTATAAGGCTTTCGAATTTTTTTAGGTGCCTCTAGTTTTGTGAAGTGCGGCATTACACCACATGTTTCATCATGACCTAAAAAGTGCCACGAAAAATACAGATTTTAAAACAAACAATTACCTTTGTAATTACCATAAAAGAACAAAAGCACATAATTATACAAGCAACGCAAGATAAGAGGAACAAGCAAGAATAAGGAAACAATCACACTTTTTTTTTCTTGTGTTCTCTGACAAGCCTTTCATACAGACACGATAAAAACCAAACCACAAGCTTGGATTGCACAAGCAACGGCCGCAACAATGAATGATTACATACATCTTTGAGTCTTTAGTGGTTCTCGCTGCCACAGCAATATCACCCCCGCACCCACCACAAAAGATCTTTATTTCGGCATACTTATTTTTCTCTCCGGTGCTCGTCAATGATCAATGAAGTGCGTATATGAGTAAGAGATGCTCCCTGTTGCTGTGCCAAAATGACTGTTATGACGCAGTCTGTATGGGCAGATTGCAACAGCGGCACTTTGTTCCCAGGGAGTCGTCATCATCACAACTTAACATCACGCACGAACTCAATTGCGTTGCTTCGCTAGACACTTCCCATATTCACAAACGATGTCGAGCAACAACTATGACAATTGGGGTGGTTACGAAAAGGGGTATCCTTACTTGTCGTTTCTTTTTCTCTTCATCTCTGCAATAAATCCTCAAAGTGTACGAAAAGCCTTTTTCTTAACGGACCATTCACATGGTCATTCTCTATACACTGACCCCAGGCCATCATGAACGTATTGCTAATTTTCTAAATACTTTATTTAGTTGAATCCTATGCAATGATGTTTATTCGAACAGAGGAGTCGCAACGAGGTCGCGACGGAAAATGGGCGAACGGCAAGTCTGGCAAAGGCGGCACAGGTTCTCGCGCAATCAGAGCACGGGGTTCTTCGTTCACTTTTGAAGGCGCATACGCGTTAGTGCGTATGCTCCACTACAATACCCCCGGGTAAAGAGTAGCCATCCTGGCGACTCAGGAAGTAGGCACAATGAGGGGGTCGTAGTAGGGCTTGAGACGGTCGACGTGCACGGTCTCACGTCCTCGACGGTGCAAGTCTGCGATTGTGTTAGGGGCTCGATGATGTAATTCACTGGGGAGGTCGCGTCAATGACACGGTATGGACCATGTACCGGGCCAGAAGCTTAGAAGAAAGGCCAGCAACGTGCGGGGGCACCCAAAGCCACACAAGAGAGCTAGTACAAAACGTAGGCGCCATGTGATGAACGTCGTCATGTCGGGTCTTTTGTAGACCTTGAGCCTCACTTGTCATAGACCGAGCCAACTGACGGCAGTCTTCTGCGTATCTGGCGACTTCCGAAAGCGGGGAGCACTCCGATGCATCAGGGCGGTACGGGAGGATGGTGTCAAGTGGGTGGGATGGTTCGCGGCCGTACAACAGAAAGAACGGGAAAAAAACGGTAGTCGCTTGCGTCGCGGTGTTATAAGCGAATGTAACAAATGGTAATACAGCGTCCCAGTTAGTGTGGTCGGACGAGGTGTACATCCTCAGCATGTCGCCAAGTGTGGGGTTGAACCGTTCAGTGAGACCATTCGTCTGTGGGTATGCGGTAGCTTTCCGGTGTACGATGTTGCATTGAGCGAGAATAGCTTGTATGACCTCCGAGAGGAACACTCGACCCCTATCACTGAGTAATTCGCGTGGAGCCCCATGGCGGAGAATGAAGCTGCGCAGAATGAAGAGTGCAACTTCGTGGGCGGTCGCTGCCGGTAGAGCTGCAGTCTCAGCGTAGCGTGTCAGATGATCGACGCCGACAATAATCCACCGGTTTCCAGAGCGACTATATGGGAGGGGCCTTAAAGGTCGATACCCACGCGGTCGAATGGGCGAGCCAGGCATGGGAGCGGTTGTAACATGCCAGTAAGGTGGCGCAGAGGTGTCTTGTTCTGTTGGCAAGTGGTGCAAGACTGAAAGTATTTCTGCACAAAGCGATACATTCCTCGCCAGTATAATCGTTGGCGCAGCCTTTCGTAGGTTTTCAGGACACCTGCGTGAGCACTTTGGGGATCTGCATGGAAATTCATGCAGCTGTCAGAGCGCATATGAGTTGGGACAGCAAGGAGCCACTTCTGACCACCAGGCATATAGTTGCGGCGGTACAGAATGTTGTCTCGCACGGAAAAGTGGGCTGCTTGCCGGCGTAGCGCTCTCGTGGAAGGGACAGCAGACGGATCGGTAACGTAGTCGAGTAACAATGCAAGGTATGGATCTTTACGCTGCTCCGAAAGCATGTCAGTGGTGTCGATTGGTGACAAGGTGGCAAAAAGGGGTGACAGAGAAGCCACGGCTGGTGTTAATGGCGATCGCGAAAGTGCATCGGCATCCGCATGCTTGCGACCGGAACGATATACGACACGGATGTCGTATTCTTGCAATCAAAGTGCCCAACGCCCCAGGCGTCCGGACGGGTCTTTCAAGGTGGTCAGCCAACATAGAGCGTGGTGGTCTGTGACCACGTCGAAAGGACGGCCGTAAAGGTACGGGCGAAACTTCGTCAACGCCCAGATTATGGCCAAACACTCCTTCTCTCTCACGGAGTAATTCAATTCAGCCTTCTTGAGAGCGCGACTTGCATAGGCGACTACGTATTCAGCTTGGGTGCATTTCCATTGTGCCAAAACTGCACCAAGACCAATGCCACTTGCATCGGTGTGAATTTCTGTGGCAGCAGCAGGGTCGAAATGACGAAGAATAGGTGGTGAGGTCAGCAGGCGGCGCAGCTGGCGAATTGCGTCGTCACATGCAGGTGACCATGCAGATATGCCTTTGCTGTTGGAAAGCAGACTCATGAGAGGTGCGATGATGGACGCGAAGTTGCGCACAAAGCGACGAAAGTAGGAGCAGAGACCGACGAAACTTCTTAGGGCTTTCGGTGATGTGGGCAACGGAAAGTCAGCGACAGCTCGAAGCTTATCGGGATGCGGAAGAACACCGTCTCTTGTGATGACATGCCCCAAGATGGTTAGTTTTCGTGCTGCGAAGTGGCACTACTTGGAGTTAAGTTGTAGGCTGTCACAGGTCCCGTTAATTCGGAAGGCGATCGCCGGGCTAATTCCAAGGGCCAAACTATCGGCCCCCCGAACCGCACCACGAAAGCGTGGACAATTCAGAAGTGGTCCTTCTTGGCGCGCCAGCGGACGCCGGCTGTGGCCCAAAGAACAAGTCAGAGCCGAGAGTTGATAAACAAACAAAATTATATTCTCAATAATGGCAGATAGAAAACAATACACAAGAATGCACACTCCACACTAGTTGAGTACATTATGTCACCAATCAAACAACGTACTACACAGTACAATCAGCCACACTCAAAACAACGGACACAGACAACAATACGCACTACAATGCAGTCGCATGCATTGAACAACCAAGACACTTAAAGACTAAAGAGATAGAAAACCTATTCAGTCCAAAGTTTTTGGAACAAAAGTCAGGATGATGCTCTTCCGAGAATCACTCACTCAAAGTCCAGCGTTGCTGTCGTTCCGCTGCCCCCGAAGTTTCTCTTCCAGGAAACCTCTGTCGTTCTGCTGCTCCCGAAGTTTCTCTTCCAGGAAACCTCGCGTCTTCAAGTGCTCCCGAAGTTTCTCTTCTAGCAAACCTCACGTCTTGAAGTGCTCCCGAAGTTTCTCTTCCAGGAAACCTCGCCGAAGTTTCTCTTCCAGGAAACCTCGCGTCTTAAATTGGCCACTCTCCAAGCTTCAAACTTCTTCGCCGGAAACACGTCAGCTTCACACACGCAGCTGTTGCCACGCGTCTTCTCTCGATAGCATGAAACACACACTCTTGCCTGTAGCTCGAGTCATCACCCCTCAGGTGGAAATCATCTTCGTCTCCTGCTTTGTCTCTACGGACAAAACCTTCGCCGTCTACACGGCGGAATACCCTACGTGCTCTGGCGCTAACGTCCGTCTTCTCCTGATCTCTCATCTCGGCTGCTCGATTAAATACCTTCCGCGCGCGATTCCAGAAAGTTCTCATCATTCCGTCGGCGCGATACGCAGAGAAGGCTGGGGAGAGGGCGAGACGGTTCGAAGGCCGTCCGCGACGGATGACTCAACCCGGCATCACCACGCCCCTTTCCATCTAGAAATTTCCAGAGTTTGCTCGGCCGCCGATGTGGTGTGAGGAGGTTCGTCGGCGAACCTACGCTTCCGAGAGGAGAGGCGCGCGCCCGGGGAGTCGTTGGATGTTTGTTTCATTTTTTATGGTTGACCTCGCGGCGTCACTCTGGCGCTTCGTCTCGAGAATTTGGCGGCGCGCCCTTTTTGAGTGCTCGTTTTGTGACATAGGCCTGCAGAAGTTAGGCACGTCAGAATCTCGAGGAGGCGAGCAAGATGTGTCGGGAAATCAGATGAAAAGACTACGATGTCGTCCAGGTAACACAAGCAGGTTTTTCACTTGTGGGCACGCAAGATGGTGTCGATCATGCGCTCAAATGTGGCAGGCACGTCGCAGAGCCCAAATGGCATGACTTTGAACTCATATAGGCCATCCGGCGTTACAAAGGCTGTTTTAGGGCGATCACATTCAGCCATTGGCACCTGGCAATACCCACAACGCAGATCCAAAGATGTAAAGTACTCGGCGCCTTGTAAACAGTCAAGAGCATCGTCTATTCGTGGTAGCGGCTAGACATCTTTTTTCGTAATATTGTTTATACGGCGATAGTCCACGCAAAATTGTACGGTGCCATCTTTTTTCTTGACCAGAACTACAGGTGATGACCAAGCGCTTTGAGAAGGCTGTATGACTCCACGTTTAAGCATGTCATCTACTTGCTCCGTAATGACGTGGCGCTCTTCGGCGGAAACGCGGTAAGGACCCTGTCGCAGAGGCGAATGTGAGCCGGTGTCAATAGTATGAGTGATAGTCGTGGTGCGGCCCAAAGCAGGTTCTTGAAAGTCGAAAGAAGAACGAAACTTGTTAAGAAGAGCAACAAGTTGGTGGCGATGCGAGAGGGGAAGGTCTGCGTCAATAGCATTGTCGAAGGCTGACGAACTTGATGGCTCAGACGCATGAGTGATTGCAGCAATGTGACATGGCGTTTTGTCGGGAAGAATAACCTCATCGATATGGTCAACAGGTTGCACATATCCTAACGTTTCACCACGAAGTAAGCCAATGGGGTAGTTGCAGTGGTTGGTAACCAGCATTACGGTTAAACCAGACGCAATTGTCAGAAGAGCAGATGGGAGAACGATGCCCTTGCGTTCAGTAAAAACGGGAGATGGCGTAAACACCACCGTGCCGTCAGGTTGCGCCACACATGAAAGGCTAATAAGGGCCGAAGCTTCAGGAGGCAAGGTGATGTCGTCGTCATCAGCGATGAGTTTGCAGTGCAGAGGAGAGCGGTCGGGTGGTGGAAATTCACATGTTGGCACAAGGGACACCTCGTCACGGGAACAATCGATGATAGCTACATGACGTGATAAGAAATCCCAACCCAGGATAAGGTCATGAGAGCAAGATGGTAGAACAAAAAACTGTACGACGTACAAAACGTCTCGGATGACGACGCGCGCCGTACACACAGCCGAGGGATGAATGCTTTGAGCGCTAGCCGTGGACAGCACCAAGCCACTGAGAGATGTGGTCACTTTCTTCAGTTTTCTACAAAATTTTGCGTTCTTCACAGAAACGGCGGCCCCGGTATCAATTAACGCTAGTGTGGCGACTCCCTCAACATCGACATCAACAACATTTGCGGCGAAAATGGAGGCCTTGGGAATTGCGCACAAGGTGCAGTTCTTGCCTCCGGAACTGCACTGATTAGTTTCTCTCCTCAGGAGGTGGTCGACGACGGATGGGCGATGGCGATCGGCGACGAGGTGATGGGAAACGAGCAGTCGATGGGTGGCGATCCGAGTCGGAGTGCCTCTGTTCATATGCAGACGTGGTGGTCTGCTGCGGTGCGTAGGTAGGAGCTCCAAAGTATGCGTGCGCAGGTGTGGGACGGCGGCGGCAAAAGCGTGCAATGTGGCCAGCGATGCCACACGCAAAGCAGATGGGACGATTGTCTCCGGTGCGCCACTCATTAGATGGACGGAAAAGGCGAGATGGGGGCCTGTAAACTGGAGGCGAGGCCGGAGGAGGTGGAGCCGATAAGGCGACTAGATGCGGTGGGGGCCGCGCGACCACAGCTGCATAGCTGAGAGGTGAAGGCGGCGCAGTTGGTGCGTAGCCAGCAGTTGAGAGATCAGATGGCACCGAAGTGCATGGGTAAGAGGCCGGAACTATAGGGAGGGCATTGCAAATTTCAGTGCGTATGGCCTGCTGGATATTCGAAGGGAGGCTTGTCGTGGGTGCGTCGGTATGCGGCAGCAGGGAGAGCTGTCGGGCGACTTCCTCTCTGATGAAGTCTTTAATCTGGTTAGACAGAGTTCCTTGGTGAACGTTGCCATTTGCGAGTGTGACGGCCGAGATCGAATCTGGTGATGGGACACTCTATCGGGCGATGGAACGCTGACGATGCAATTCATCGAAGCTCTGGCACAGGCGTACGAGGACTGCCACTGTGCCTTTTCGCCAGCAACATCTGGAATGCGCCATCCTCGGTGCCCTTGAGAATATGTCGAATTTTCTCTTCTTCAGGCATGGATGAGTTAACACGCCTGCAGAGGTCGTGCCCATCCTCAATATAGCTAGTAAAGGTCTCGCCAGGCTGCTGGGCTCGGTGGCGCAGACGCTGGTCAGCGCGGAGCTTGCGGACCTCTGGTCGGCCGAACGCCTTGGTCACGAGGGTCTTAAAGGTGGACCAGCTGGCGATGTCGGTTTCGCGGTTGGTGAACCATAGCTTGGCGACGTCAGCCAAGTAAAACATAACATAGGCAATTAAGCTTAGAGTCGTTGTCCCATTTGTTGCTGGCACTTACGCGTTCGTACAAGGAGAGCCAGTCTTCGACGTCTTGCTCACCACTGCCGCAGAATATTGGTGGGTCCCACTGACCGGTAGCACCGGGGCAGGTCGACGGGGCAGCCGATGGTGCTGGCTCTGCTGGGATGGGCTGGTTGGCGACTGCGTCAGTCATGTTTTACGGTGGTCTTTCGGCCAACTTGCGAGAGCGGAGCTCTAGGTCTGCTTAGGGATCTCAGCAGCCTCCACCAAATGCGATGATGTTTATTCGAACAGAGGAGTCACAACGAGGTCGCGACGGAAAATGGGCAAACGGCAACTCTGGCAAAGGCGGCACAGGTTCTCGCGCAATCAGAGCACGGGGTTCTTCGTTCTCTTTTGAAGGCGCATACGCGTTAGTGCGTATGCTCCACTACACCTATAACAATTTCTACTTTCATTCCCGCATGTATCCCTAAACGCAAGGTCTGTTTATTGAAACTGGGCTTTATTACGTCCTGATTAACAGTTCACATTGCTTCTGGATTACCACTTGTAACATATTCAACAACAGGATAACTTTTAAATCAAATAGCCTTGTGAGTTTGCAACTCGATTGAATTAAGATTTATTTTCCCATCTTACACGACAGTTGCGTTAGTTGTAGATAAAATCGCCGTGATGACAGCTTGGCGAGTCTACAAATCTTATGTTCAGCATGGATTTATTAGCAGAGCTTAGATAATTGAAAACGAGAGTAAGTACTCAAATGGTACACCCAGAATTACACGAAACAACAATACGTACACATAAACAAACTTGAAGGCGTACTGACTTGAAATTTGTTGGTTATCGTTTTTTTTTGCGGTAAATGGTAGGCCAAGGCCCCAGAGCCTAGATAATGTACCGGTCAGCGTGAGTGCGCTCTGCAAATCAATTAGGGGTGTTTGTAAAAGCTAGTTCTGAATTCTACTGTACCCTGACGTCACGACATGATGTGAGGAGCGCCCCCAAGCGCTAGTATGTGCATGCGCAAGTTATCGTGACGTATCCCCGGGTACCCATGGCTCAGCTCTCGTCTGCTCTGCGCCGCACATGTAGCACCTTGTATGCTGCCAACGACAGACGAACTTTGGTCAAGCGGCTCTGACGACAGTAACGACATCGGTGATGCTGAGCTTGCCGACCCTGCCAACCATTTCGCTTTCGACATGCTTGCGAGCTCACTCCCTTGCCCTCTGAGCAGTGTATATTCTGTACTCACGAGGACGCACAATACTCTAGATTCCGCTCGCTCCCCGCGAGCAGACGACCGACAAGGCAGCGCGCAGCCAGGCTGCCATTTGTTGTTGTTGTTTTTTTTGTGCTTGACGTCAACTCAACTTGCCAGACTGCTGCGTGAAGTCACCGAAATTATTACTGCAGCCTGACGTCGAGATAGAGTTGATTTCAATAGGATTGTCAAGAAAAATTTCACACTTACCTCGAAATAAAATATCTTATCCGCAATTGCTGAGCTTCACACTTCCTCAAGGCAGTCTCTGTATACAGGAGATTTCTATTGCAAAACAAGCTTGCCATCGAAAAGAGGCGTGAGTAGTCCTTTAAGGTATAATATTTAAATACATAGCGTGAAATTCATAAGGCGAACACAGGACATCGAAGTGAATGAGAGCATAGTTATAAAGGAAAGACCGAAAAGTGTAATGAAGCCGGTTTTAAATGCGAAGCATTTCTTAGCGAACTCCTGCGACTTTGACAGTATCTATGTATCTATTTATCTATCTATCTATCTATTTATCTATCTATCTATCTATCTATTTTCGGCGCATGAGCCTATCAAGTTAGCTGCTACGGAGGGAGTGACGGCGAACAGTAGAAAAGATGGCGGAATCTGTCGGCTCGTTTAGTTCGGCAGCAGTGCACACGGAAGGCGTAGCTGTAACGCTCAAACTACTGCTTTTGTAGTTAAGCTAGTCTCATTTGTCTCTCTGACTTAAGAGTGCACTGCTGCCGAACATAGCATTTTTGCTGTTGCTGTGCAGCACATTTTGGAAACGGGTAGTAAGGACTCCGGAAAAAATACTGCAGATTATAATTAGTTACGTGACTTGTTCAAAGTGTTTGAGAATTTCAAACATGACTTCTTGGTAGAAATGAAGGAATTGAAAGAGGTAATGTCATTTTGTTCTGGTGTCCGCAATGATGTGAAAGATGTCGCAGAGAATATCCGGACATTAAGGCAGGAAATGAAGAAATTGCTTACTGAAAACCGGAAAATAAAAGCAGAGAATGAGCGTCCGTCAAAGAAGTGTGACGAGCTGGAGCAGTACCAGCGTTCAAATAATCTAGAGATAAAAGACGTACTACCTGGTAGTGATGCTTTCGGTATTCCACAGAAAATTGTTGAAAGCGTGGGCGAGACCGTTGACACGTCCGATATTGACATTTATCACTGGGTTCGCACGCCAAAACCTAAAATCCAGAACATTGTTGCTCGGTTCGTAAGGTGTGAAAACAGAAATTCTTTTCTAGAAAAATGCAGGAAGAGGAGATTAGGCACTGCAATGCTTGGTCTTCGCACAGGGGCTGCTATTTTTGTAAATGAACATCTAACCCAAGCGAACAAGGCGCTGCTTTCAGCAGCCATTCAAAGGAAATAGGGGAAAACAATGGAAGTTTGTCTGGATTGCTGGTGGTAGAGTGCTTGTCCGTAAGGATAAAACTTTTTCTGTGATCAGTGTGACCTGTCAAGATGACATAGAAACAAATGTGCTTCGTTTGGTTTGTCTATCTTGAGCGTAATAGTTTGGTTTTTCGTAGTTCACTATGAGTATTCTCAGTGAAACTCATAAGTACTACATTGTTCTTGATTTGAAATTCTGTTGTCCACAAAGCCGGAGCTTCCTTTCTGCTTTACATGTGAATGCGAGGGGTATCAGAAGTAAAATAGATGACATAAGCATTTTTCTAGATATCGTGGCACTAAAAATCGATATGCTTATGTTCTCCGAAACGTGGTTATCTGATGATAGTAATGTCCCATGCTTTCCTGGATATCGATCTGAGCATCTATGCTGCGCGTCAGAAAAGGAGGTGGAGTCACAGTTTATTTCAAAGAAAAATATACCAATGAAAAACTAGAACTGCCGGTAATCACAGCAGATTTTGAATGTCTCGCAATAAAGGTTGACAAACTTGTAGCGATTGTCATTTATACACCGCCTCAAGGTCACAAAACACGTATTTTTTTAGATTTTATAAACTCATATTTATCCTCCCCATTGCTTCACAACAGTTCTTTACATAATCATGATTTATTTGATTGATTGATTTGTGGCGTTTAACGCCCCAAAACCAACATATGATTATGAGAGACGCCGTAGTGGAGGGCTCTGGAACTTTCGACCACCTGGGGTTCTTTAACGTGCGCCCAAATCTGAGCACACGGGCCTACAACATTTCCGCCTCCATCGGAAATGCAGCCGCCACAGCCAAGATTAGATCCCGCTACCTGCGGGTCAGCAGCCGAGTACCTTAGCCACTAGACCACCGCGGCAGGGCTTTACATAATCATGGGGGATATGAATATTAATCTTGCCGCAAATGATACGGCCACTGCACATTTTCATACACTGCTTTCGGTGTTTGGTTGTACAAACCATATATGTTCCCCGACCAGAGTAACCAGAAATAGGGCAACGTTACTAGATATATGTGTTACAAATTCGAACCCATCGGGCACTATAAGTGGTATCGTGTCAAGTTATCTTAGTGATCGCTTGCCAGTGTTTTGTTTCATACCCTTCTAATTGAAACACCAAAAGCAACAGAAGAAAATCTTCGCCCGATGCAACGTCGATATTGAAAGTAAAAATTCATTTTTCCCCTCGTCAAAGCAGTAGCTTTGAGTGGTATATATAGGCTGAAAGACGCTGATCACGCCTAGGATGAGTTTTTGAACGCATTGTGTCACTGCAGCATTTCCTAAAGAAGTGTCTTTTCGAAAGAGAAAAAAATTGCCGGAAACCTTGGATAGACTTCTTGCTTTGTAAGCGCATTCAAATGAAAAATAGCTCTTTGAAAAAATTCCTAAGCCTACGAGAACATGAAGCGTTGGCAGAGTACAAAAATACCGCAATGCACTTACATCAAACCTAAAAAAAGCTAAACGAGAATATTATCAGAAAAAAATTCAGAACATATGCGATAAGCCAAGAAGGGTCCGGGAAACGGTGGATACCCTTACTGGAAGAAAGAAGGCAAGATATGATATCACAGAAATGCAAGTGGGACTTGCCTTTCGAAGAGACAACAGCTATGCAGAATTTGATCTTTATGCTTTCTACTGACAAAGCTGAGATTGCTAGCCCAATAAATAAACTTAAAAGCATTGTGGTGCCAGGCATAGACGAAATCACTGCAGCTGAACTTAAGTTTATATGTCCGCTAATATGCGAGGTGCTTGCTTATATAATAAATCTTGTACTGACAATAGATTGATTGATATGTGGGGTTTAACGTCCCGAAACCACCATATGATTATGAGAGACGCCGTAGTGGAGGGCTCCGGAAATTTCGACCACCTGGGGTTCTTTAACGTGCGCCCAAATCTGAGTACACGGGCCTACAACATTTCCGCCTCCATCGGAAATGCAGCCGCCACAGCCGGGATTCGATCCCGCAACCTGCGGGTCTGCAGTAGACGTCTTCCCTGTACAGATAAAAGTTGCAAGGGTAACACTAATCTATGAAGGAGGTGGCATTAATATTTCAAATTATAGACCCGTTTCAGTACTTTCGACGATATAAAAGGTTTTTGAAGGCGTTATAGACGACAAGCTGTTACCTTTTTTTCAATAAGCATGACCATCGCAACATGTATTTATGGTTTTAAGAAAAAAAAGTCTACTAGCAAGCGTTAACAATTATTAAAGATGAAATATTGCAAGTATGGAAAATAAGAAACATACGCTTGGTTTATTTTTGGACTTAAAAAAGCCTTTGATTCAATACATTATGACATATTATTACGGAAACTATAACGGTACGGCATACGTGGAATCACCCTTAAGCGTTTACAGTACTGGTACCAACTAGTATAAATGAAAGCAGCCACATCAAGACAGCTTCAGTTGACACAAGAAGTTTCACAGGGTTCTATACTGTGTCCCCTGCTCTTTTTGATTTATGTAATAATATTGTATGCATACCCGCCTCCCCACTGCTTATTATGTATGCAGAAGAAACAAATGTGTTTTTTACTTCACATCACTTACAAACACTAAAAAAAATTTTAACGAGTATACGACGTCACTCTCAAACTGGCTTAAACAAAACAAGCTACAGAGAAATGCCTAGAAGACGACGTATATTATACTTCGCCCAATAAATAAATGTGTTACATATGACATAAATATAAGCTTTGACGGGAATACCATCAAACGAGAAAAACTTCAAGAATTTCTTCGGGTATGGTTAAGTGAACAATCAACGTGGAACGTCCACGTTGCTCATTTAGTTAGGCAACTTGCGGGAACGGTAGGATGCATGTGCAGAATCGGTCTCCTTATTCCTCAGTGGTTGGCGAAAAATTTGTACTATGCCCTATTCTATTCGAGACTTTGTTACAATATACTAGCATGTGGTACGACAACAGCGAAAAATTGTAACAAACTTATAATGCTACAAAAGAAAATACTTTGCTGTTATGAAAATTACCAGGGTAGAGTAGACCGTGTGCGCACTTCAGTGCTCTTTCATAAACATGAGGTGTTAAAGGCCAACCAAATATATTATTTTAAACTGATTCAAGAGGTACACAAAAACAAGTGGTATAAACAAGAAGAGAATGACCAATGTTATCCTGCTAGAAGAAATTTACCGCGTTTACCGAGAACCAGGACAAATCATTGAAAACAAACGCTGCATTACCAATCGATGCGAATGGTTAACGAATTACAAATTGACTTGCAGTTTGACGTCAGTCTAGGGACATTTAAAGAAAGGTTAAAAAAGTTTTCATAAAGAAAGGAATAACACACCTCCACTAATTTATAATTTGTAAAAAGAGTAGGTAGAATCGGGCTGTCGTATATTTATTATTGTTCGGAAAGTATGTCGTTTTATTATGATATACGATGCATCCAATTTTGTTCATGTTAGGATTTGTAGATTGTAACATTTGTGTGCAAGATTTGCGTATCGGTATTATGTCAAAATTATTATTTCTTGCTTGATTTTTATTACTGTATTTCTTTTGTTAGCGCGCATGTGGTACATGACATGGTATTTTTGTTTCTTGTTTGGTCTGCAAAAAAGAGAAGAAAAAAACGTGCATCTGTGACGAACTGCAAGAGCAGAGGCCTTTGTCGGGCGTATGAAACGCCTTCTGCTTCTGTATCCTTTTTCTAGTAATTCAAGAAATAAAATACTTTACTACTACTACTGCTACTGCTACTACTACTACTACTACTACTACTACTACTACTACTACTACTATCTATCTATCTATCTATCTATCTATCTATCTATCTATCTATCCATCTACCTATCTATCTATCTTTCTATCTATATATCTATCTATCTATCTATCTATCCACCTACGACTTTTAGCTGTCCTGTCTGTTTTGATAATGGTATGTATACCGAAATTGGCATGGCCTAACATGACTGAGATGAGCATAAGTGACTAGTCTTAATATGAAAATCATGACGTGTACGTCACGATTGTTATGCTTTAAGTTTCACAGTCTTGCTGCTCTTGCGGTGGTTTCGTTCACATGACATATTGCTAAGCTGGTGTGATATATGACTGCATGGCGAACATAATTGTGGCACGCCCTAATGTGGAAATGTTGACATGGATGTCATGTGAATCATGAGTCTCACGACTACACGCCATGCTCATGGTGCACTCGCGGTCACTCCGCTAGCTTCAGATATAGCAAACTTGGTATTACGTGACGTGAATGAACGACAAATACTAATGCCAGCGCCGGCACAATAATCATGACATGGAATTTATGTATGGCATTATTTACGTCGGCCTCGTAACGTTGTTCTGATTTTAAAGTGGCATATCAACCTGGCTCATCCGCGCTTTGCATATCATCGATTCCCACTGTGCGTGGGATGTGCCACTTTTTTTTGCAAGATTATCAAGTGAGCTGTCGGCACCTGAACCTGATCCTAAAAAAAAACTTTCTTCTTAAATAAAACATGAAAATTTGTGGCATACGAAAAAATGTTGGTGCTCTAAAAATATACAACATGCATACTATAGAAAGCGGTTGCGTAAACATACAATACAGATGCATGGACAAACCGTGAAAGGTTATGACTACTTGAGAGAGCACACCCTTAACTGTGTGGGTCTGTATTCAAAGCGCCATCCACGACTGACACCTTTGGCAAAGCCACGCCCTCGTTCATCACGAATGTTGAACTTTCAGTGGAGCTGCGGTGACAAAGGCAGATATTTGTATGGCCGCACCAAAGTAATAATAATAATAATAATAATAATAATAATAATAATAATAATAATAATAATAATAATGCACAAAGTAAAACACCAGTATTGCGGTTGCTTTCATACGCTTAAGACTGTGAATCATCTCTGCATTTTTTTCATACCTTCTTTTCTGCTTTTATTCTGCAATTTTTCGAATCCTAAAAATATTTGTGCGCGAATAAACATAGTTGCTTCGCGATGAGAAAAAACGTTGAGCAACTTATCACAACTTTCTGCATTTATTTTACTCACAGAAATGTTTTTTTCGTAACATTTGCAATAACAGACCACTGATATTTTCGGGATCACGCCAGAATAAAATACAAATTACAACTAGTTTTAGAGCACTAAGCTTTTCTACATCATAAAAATACGGCCGCTTAGAATGCGTGTTTCCTTTTTTTAAATAAAGTTCTCAAATTCGGGCAAGTACTATTCTAGCCCAAGCCTTAGAACACAACTATGCCATTTTAGAGACCATACTTCGAGCGACGCGCCAACTCTGAGAACTGTAGCCTACTTTGCAGCATCTTTGATGCCTCGCATGCATTTGACGAAAAAATTTCGGAAACGCAAGACTGGTCAAACCAAGAAAATCAGTATAGTGGAAAGCGAGAAACTAAACAAAAGAAATCAACGCCTTTGGAAACAACAAAAAGCATCTCTATCGATCAGCACCATTTGTCAGTGTCAAGTTGTCGTTCCCAGCTGCTGACTGATGCAATTCCAGAACCGCAAACTCTCTCTCTCTGGTGAGGTCTCCTTTTTTTTCGTTCCTTTTGCATGTCCATTGCTTTTCGGTTTTGCTGTACTTATTCATCACTTGCCGTTCGCATAAAGGAGCCATCGCCTGCTACCGGCTTTAAAGAATATGAGAAAATTGTCCCGACAACGAACGAAATTCAAATTTTTTTAAATGCTTTTGAGCGAGAAGACGGAAAGCTTACCGTACCTACGATTGATTAAACGAGCAGGAACCATCAACGTCAAAAATTTATCACCCAGCGTTGCTAACGAATAAGTGAAGGAGTATTCGTACATTCCCCATTCGCGAAGTAGTATGAAGGTGCTTGGGATCCCACAGACAAGGCAGCGCAGATATACGTTTCTAGGCAACATAAGCGTAGACAACAAACAAAAGATATTTCAACCATTAAGGATATGAAGTAATGACATAGAATATGGGTAAACATGAGACTTACTTCTATATAATCTGAACATGTGCATACATCAGGAAGGTTTCGCTTTGGGCTTGTCAATGATCCACCTTGATGTAGACTTTTGTACATACGTGGAGCCGAAAGAAACGCAGATAGACAGAAAAAGCGCTAAGTTTGTCTATCTGGATCCCCCCTAGTGTCCCACGTTTTTATGCGCAACAGTCCAGACCAAGACGTGCCTACATAAACAGAAAGATAACTATACAAAAAAGTAATGACGTAGGATCATGATACGTAAAATCGAACGTACTTTCTTTAAACGAGTTTTTTTATCACATTGTTACAACACAAATGTTTTTAAATTATTACAATTTACAATCAAAGAATTGGATAGTGGTAAGGACAGCTAGCATTGTTTAGTGCAGTTCAGACAAAATATTCGCGCGACTCTGTTTTTAATACGAAAGTGTTAAATGCCGGGGTCCATCACGGTTCCGCTGATGTATTTGCTAATCTGATGTATGCCACTTTGATGTATTTTCGTCATGGTTACGACGTCGTCAAGTATATACTGAAAAATTGCGAAATAAAAAATTGGAAGGAAACAGTCCGTCGCGGGGCATCAAATCAGCGACCTCACAATCCGTAGCGCATAGGGCTACCTTCTAGGCCACGAAGCATACATTGTGTAAAGAACTGACGGCAAGCCATTTATATACACCATACAACATTTGGCAATCTTCAGAGCTTCAAAACTAGAGCGTGTTTTAGTGAGATGGAGCGACGGGTTCGCGTTGGGGGCGTTGGGCGCCTATCGCGTTTCGGTAAGCGCCGCCTCGGCGGAGCGTGGTCTCTCCTGTGAGCGCGCTTTTCAAACTCGTGATTCGGATTAGCACGAAGGTCACTTAGCTTGTTGCCGTGAGACCGTGTACGAACTGAGCAAGCGGTTCACACACGAAGAAGCGAAAATTATGACAGTTGTTCGCGCTTCGACCGTGTATGTTTTAACTTAGTGGCGCGAAAAGTTGAACTTCAAAAGGAAGACACCCGGACACTTATACACAACTGTCTATACTTGTGCTTTCGTTTGGTGCGTCTTTCTTTCTGTTGGGAACACCACGCCTTTAGTGTCGAGCTGAGACGGCCGTTATTCTGCGATCATCCTGCTTATACTCATTTCGTGCGTGCTTTCTCCTTGAGATGCGTGCTGCGAATTTCGAGCAGCTTGCTGTTCCTCACGTGACTTTGAAATCAGTTGCTGTAGAATCCATTCTTTTGCCCTTGCGGCGAAGCAATGCACGATAAACGCGAAATCCTAAACTCCCTCTGCGAAGACACGTTCCGCTTTAATGTTATACCAATTTCTAGAAAGAGGAATCAGCCACGTTTTTTTTTTTGAAAGCGAACCATTTCTTAGCTAACTTTTGCGACTTTGACCTTATCTATCTATCTATGTATCTAACTACCTGCGTATGATTATCTATCTATCTATCTATCTATCTATCTATCTATTTATCTAAATATCTAACTATGTCTATCTATCTATCTAGCCGCCTACGACTTTTAGCTCTCCATGGCCGTTTCAATTATGGTATTGATACCAAACTCGGTGTGGCATAACATGACTGTATGAAGAACATATTTGACTAGTCATAACCTAAAAATCATGACATGTATGTTATGAATGTCATCATTTACATTTCATGATTCTGCAGCTCTTGTGGTGGTTTCGTTCACACGGCATGTAGAAAAACTAGCATGATGGCATGGTGAACACAAGTGACAGACCCTAGCATGAAAATTATGACATGCGTGTCATGTAACAACATGACTACATGTTACGCTCATGATGCGCTCGCGGCCGTTTCACTAGCGTCACATATGCCAAATTTGGTATTACGTGACGCCAATGGATGACGAAGGTATGATACTGGTGCAAACTTGATAAACATGAGATGCGTGTCATGTAACAACATGACTACATGCTACGCTCATGATGCACTCGCGGCCGTTTCGTTAGCTTCACATGTACCAAACTCGGTATTACGTGACGCGAACGGACGTAATAGGTAAACGACACATCCAAACATGATAATCACGAGATGTGTGTCATGTAACAACATGCCTACATGCTACGCTCATGATGCACTCGCGGCCGTTTCGCTAGCTTCACATACGCCAAATTTGGTATTACGTGACGCAAATAGATGACGAAGGTATGTGACTGCTGCAAACATGATAATCATGAGATGCGTGTCATGTGAGAACATGACTACATGCCACAATCAAGGTGCCGATACATTTCAACTTGACGCGGTGCGCGTTCTCGCCGGCGTTCATTTCGTCGCGTCATACCGGCGTTGGCCCCGCCGCGGTGGTCGAGTGGCTAAGGTACTTGGCTGCTGACACGTAGGTCGCGGGATCGAATCTCGGCTGCGGCGGCTGCATTTCTGGTGGAAGCAGAAATGTTGTAGGCCCCTGTGCTCAGATTTGGTTGCACGTTAATGAACCCCAGGTGGTAGAAATTTCCGGAACCCTCCACTACGGCAACTTTTATAATCATGATTTTGGGACGTTATATCCCACATATCAATCAATCAATCAATGCCGGCGTAGCCATGCCAGGCGCCGGTGCTGTCATATACTCGCAGACGTGCACTGCGCTGCGTTGCTTTGACGCATGCGCGTGCCAGCGCGTCCGGCATCCCTCCGTCACGAAAAGAGGGAGACGCAGTGTTTTCTGGGTAACGCATCGGCGCGAAATAGAGCATGTCGCATTTCGAGCAGGTTGCCGTCATGCCACGCGGACGAACACTTATCGCGCATAGTGTCAGACTATAGAGTGCTTGTGTTTTGCTGCGCGCCGCATGCGTGCGCGTCAATGCTACACTGGAGTGTATTATTGGAGTACATATTTCATGATGCGCTCGTGCCCGTTTTGCTAGCTCCAGATATACCAAATTTATTGTTACGCGACGTCAATAGATGATGAAATATATGACCGGTGCAAACATGATAATCCTGAGACGCGTGTCATGTAAGAACATCACAACATACCACGCTCATAGCGTGCTCGCGGCCGTTTCGCTAGCTCCACATAGACTAAACTTGGTATCACGTGACGTGACTAGTTGACGAAGGTGAACGACAGATCCAAACGTAATAATTATGACACAGAATTTATGTACGGCATCATTTACCTTCACCTCGTAAAGTTGTGCTGATTTTAAAGTGACTTATCAACCTTCCCCATCCGTGCTTCGAATATCATCGGTCCCCCTGTACGTGGGATCTGCCAAGTTGTTTAACTCTCCTGGCTGTTTCGATAATTGTATCGATACCAAAATTAGTATGCCATAATATGACCAGAAAACTAACTAGTTATAAAATGAAAATTATTACATGTATGTCATGAATGTCGTGATTTATATTTCACGATCTTGCTGCTTTTGCGGTGGTTTCGTTCACATGACATGTTGAAAACTGGTATGGTATGACATGACTGCATGGAAAGCACAAGCGACAGACTTTAACATAAAAATCATGACATACGTGTCATGTAACAAAATTGACTACATGCCACGCTCATGATGCGCTGGCGGCCGTTTCGCTAGCGTCACATATACCAAATTTGGTATTACGTTACGTGAAGTCATGAAGAAGGTGTGATACTGCTGCAAACATGATAAACACGAGATGCGTGTCATACAACAACCAAGTTTGGTACCAAGTTTGGTATGACGTTTGGTATGACAACCAAGTTTGATACCAAGTTTGGTATGACGGGACGTGAATGGATGACGAAGATATGTGACTGGTGCAAACATTATAAGCATGAGATACGTGTCATGTAAAAACATGACTACATGCCACACTCAAGGTCATAATATATTTCGGCGTGACCCAGCGTGCGTGCGCACTGGCGTTCGTTTCGTGGCGTCACGCAGGCGATTGTACCGCAGGCGCCGATCTGCCTGCTCGCTCGCAGGCGCGTGCCACGCTGCGTTACTTTGACGCATGCGTGTTTGAGCGCACCCGGCGTTCCTCCGTCACGAAGAGAAGCAGACATGTCCTGTCTCAGTAACGTCGTCCGCACGAAATGCAGCACGTCGCATTTCGCGCCGGTTGTCACCGGGCCGCACTGAAGGACGCTGGTCGCGCCTGGCGTCAGACTTCGGCCGGCGTCTGCCTATACAGTGCTAGCGTCCCGGCACCCAGTGTGCGTGCGCGTCAACGTTATGTCTGAGAAAAATTGGGGCACCCTTAAGCTTCGACTTTAGAGTTGAACGCGATAGCTAAATCCGGCCCCTAGTTCACAATTCACTCGTTAAGTGCATAGCTAGTAATATGTTTTGTTACACACGCACGCACAAGAACGCGCGCGCGCACAAGCACGACGTATCTATCGTAATTGTACAGGTTTACGGTCTATTTTTATAACAGCACTTCTATAACAACTTCATGAGAATGTTTTACAGTTATATAGTCACATGGTCCTGTATTATGAACTACGCGTAGGCGTGATACTTATATTCGTAAATGGTCACATTCTGTCATCCGTCTTGAGTTAGTTATCTGGCAATTGTTCCACTTGTTCTTCTGGTGACCTCTTCCGGCCAAACGCAACAAGCATCGCCTTATGGTCGGTGAAGTGCTAACTGCAGTAATTCACCTCTTTAATGATATCGTGAGAATGAAAAGCTAAATATATGCAAGTGTTGTCGTTTGTTCAAATGATATTCTCTTGAAGGAGCATAGTCTCACAATGCCTCACAGATGGCAGAACATTATCAAGCGTTTGCTGTTCACTTGATCAACGCCTCTGGAAAGAGATGATATATTTTCCGCAAGATGGACATAGTTGCCCATTTTTAGAGTTGTTTGAAAGTTCCTGTGTGTTTTTAGCGGCGATGGCTGCATTATCCCGGCCTTTTTCGACGTAGTTTGATGGCTTCCGAAATGCGCCTACAAATCACCGAATGGGCTCGTTTTCGTCGTGACACTTGTCAAACGAAATTTCTTAAGGAGATTCCTTCCCCTACTTGGCATTTATCTAGGTGTTTTTTTTCTCGGAGTAGCTGCAAGTAACATAATGGCTTTGTGGTAGAACATCTGCTTGCCACGTGAACGGCCTGGGTTCAATCCTTAATGGGACCGAATATAATTTTATTTCATTCGCTTATTTCTCGATTTTTCGCTCACAACCAACGGTGCCGACGCTGATGGCGGAATTTCTGCGACACGAGCTCTCTAACGCTATCGCGTTAACATTGGGCCGTTCATGATGTGCTCGAAACCGTTTCGCTAGCTTCACAGATACCAAATTTAGTATTACGGGACGTGGATGAACGACGAAGGTATGCGACTCGTGCAAACATGATAATCATTAGGTGCATGTCATGTATGACTACATGCCACACTCAAGAGGCGTTCGCGGCTGTTTTGCTAGCTCCACATATACTAAATTTGTATTGCATGACGCGAACGGATGATGAAGGTTATTGACACGTACAAACATGATAGTCATGACATGAGTCTCATGTAAAACATGACTACATGCTACGCTCATATTGTGCTCGCGGTTGCTTCGCTAGCTTCAAATATACTAATTTTTGTGTAACGTGACGTCAATAAATGACGAAGGTGTATGACTGGTGCAAACACAATAATCATGACACGCATGTCATGTAAGAGCATGACAACATACCGTGCTCATGATGGGCTCGCGGCCATATCGCTTGCTCCACGTATACCAAACTTGGTATCACGTGACGTGAATAGACGAGGAAGGTAAATGACATGTCCGAACAGGATAATTATAACTTGAAAGTCATCTATGGCATAATTAACCTCTGCCTCGTAACGCTGTGCTTATTTTGAAGTGGCACATCAACCTTCCTCATTCGTGCTTCGCATATCATTGAGTCATGCTGTACGTGTGATCTACCAATTTTTTTCGCACGACTTCTTTTCATTCATTTTTCATTCATTTTTATTTCCTTAGGGACCCCACTGGGGGTATTACATAAGGGGTGAATACACAGGAAAAAAGAACATTTGAACACGTTAATTTTCTCAGCACAGGTGATTTGTAACATTTGTCGCGAAGGATGATGGACAGGTGGTTGAAACAATAGAGCAGGGAAGGTCGTTCCAATCCTTGACAGCGCGGGGAAAAAAAGAAGCGGAAAAAGTGGCAGTTCTGTGGCGATAACGGGACACTTGAAGTGGATGGCTTGTGCGGTGTGAAATGTATGTCGGGAGGAGGATGTAAGGAGCTGCATTGAGGGAAGAATGAAAGAATTTATGAAAGACAGAAAGGGTGGCGATACGGCGGTGAACAGAGAGGGCTGATAAACCGGATTGTGCTTTCAAGGATGAAATACTGATGTCGTATGAGTACTGGGAGTGAATGAATCGAGCGGCGCGATTTTGGACAGATTCGAGGTCGTTAATGAGGTATGTTGGCGGGTTCCAAATGGGAAGGGCATATTCGAGTTTCGATCTGATGAGAGACTGATATGCCAGCAACTTCACATGTTTTGGTGCATGACGTAGCTGACGCTTCAAGAAGCCCAGAGTTTTATTTGCCGATGAAATGACGTTTGTAATATGCGCATTCCAAGTGAGATCACAATACAATGTGACACTTGGATACTTGTAGGATGGTTGTGATTGTACAGGGATGTTGGCGATATGATATAAAAAAATTGCCCGCAGCTTCCCTCGGGGGAACACTGAGGAGGATGCGGAGCATATAATTGGTTAACGGGGTGTTAAAGTGCGACTTAATTGGGTCGATGGCTAAATTGGTTAACGTGGTTGTGAAATGGGGTGTTAAATTGCGCCTTACTTGGGTCGATGGCTAAATTGGTTAACGTGGTTGTAGGAGGGGGTGTTAAATGAGTGAACACGTACACACGTATGCGAAAGGGCGGCGCTGGTCGAAGGGACGTCGATCATTGTGTTTGTGGATTCGCTGGAATTCATTTCACCGCGACCTTGGACGTCGACGCGCCGTACAAACCAACCGACGAGCGGCAACTGAGCGAGCGAGCGCCGACCTTGAGTATATATACAGCACGACGGCGCATGCACTGTCAGCTGTTGAATGTTCTCGAAGCGCGACGCCACATGCGCGTCCACTGGAGAATCAGGAGAATTGTAGATGTCGAACGCGGTGTGTAGAGGAGGAAGGGTGCTCAGATGGTGGAGGAGTGAAGCGCGCGCGGTGTGTAGAGGAGGAAGGGATGCACAGATGGTGGAAGAGTGGGCGACGGCGCGACGGCGCATGCGCGCGCGTCAGCTGTCGAATGTTTGAGAAGCGGTGTGGACGGCGCGGACGGCGCGGACGGCGCACTACAAGGCGCGAGTATAAGATGCTCCGCATCTAAAAATGAAAGGATTCTTACGGCGGGTAAACGTAACAAGTTTGCATTTGTTGGGGTTAAGAGACGAAAGCCAATTATCGCACCGTTCTTGAATGTGGTTAAGGTCGTTCTGGAGAAGATTTTGGTCGTTAGTGTTAGTTACTGTCCGATAGATTACACAGTCATCTGCAAACATGCGGATTTTGCAGGATACGCTGAGGGGTAAGTCATTAATGTATATCAGAAACAGGAGGGGGCCAAGAACTGAACCTTGAGGTACGCCTGATATTACTTTGAGGTAAGCAGAAGATTCGTTATTGACATGCACAAACTGAGAACGGTTAGTTAGAAATGCTTTGGTTCAATTTAGTACACTTGGGTCTAAGTTTAACCGGGATAGTTTTAGCATTAGTGTTTCGTGGGGTACTGTGTCGAATGCCTTTGCGTAATCTAGAAAGATTGCGTCCGTTTGTAAGTTGTTGTCATGGTTAGCATGCATATCGTGAAGGAATATTGCTAGTTTTCTTTCGCAGGAGAATCCTTTCCTAAAATCATGCTGGCTGGGGTGATAAAAGTTCTTGGAATCTAGAAAGTTTACAATTTTCCTTGCGCTCCAACTCGCAAGATGTGCACATCTCTGGTTGGACGCACCGCCATACATGAGTCGTAAGCTCTCTTTGATGCGGCAATCGGAGTAAAAACTATGAGTGCTTAGATTCGATGAATGTCTCCCACCGAACCCATTTCCAACTAAAATGACACAGACCAGCGTGAAAAATCATTCGTGTGTTTGGCCACCACCTCCTCGTTGACTTTCTGCCACAGTGCCCGAAAGTAGACGCTTTTATCTTTCGCCTCATCCACTCTTCATGTGACGCGTGTGTTATTTTAAAGACGATAGTCTTTCTTGGGAACCTTCGACGCAAAAAATTTGGCCTGTCTCTTTGTCTGTCTGTACATTAGTCTGTTTTTCCACCCTTAACGGTACCTAAACGGCCCCAATGTGACCAAACGATGCTCCAAACGCCTGACCCTATCCACAGCACCCACCAATATTGCTCATGGTTCAGCATTCATACTTGTGCGACTGTCAATCAAAAAAAATGGCAGATCCCACATACAGTGGGAATCGATGATATGCGAAGCAGCAATGGGGAAGGTTGATATGTTACTTTAATAATAGCACAATAATACGAGGTGGAGATAAATGATGCTGTACATGACTTACGTGTCATGATTATCATGTTTCGATGTGTCGCTCACCATCTCCATCTATTCAAGCTACGTGATACTAAATTTAGTATATGTAGAGCTAGCGAAACGGCTGCGAGCACGCTGTGAGTGTGGTATGTTGTCATTTTCTAAACAAACACACTCGTCAGCATTATCATGTTTGCACCAGTCATATACTTTCGTCATACATTGACGTCGCGTAACACCGAATTTGGTTTATATGGAGTTAGCAAAACAGCCGCGAGCGCATCATCAAGGGCCCAATAAACTACAATGTTGCGTTTGCGCGCACGCACGCTGGGCACAGTGACGCGAGCACTCTATAGTCTGACGCCAGGCACGACCAGTGTCCGTCGACGCGGCCCGACGGCAACCAGCGCGAAATGCGACATGCTGCATTTTGCGCCGATGCGTTACCCAGACAACACTGCGTCTTCCTTTTTCGTGACGAAGGGACGCCGGACGAGCTGAAACGCGCATGCGTCAAAGCAACGCGGCGCGGCGCGCACTTGCGAGTATTGTTGCGGATGGGAAGGAAGTTGCTGCTGATGGCATCTGGCATCCCACCGCTGCCAACCAGTTGTTAAGCGTCGCGGCGACCACAGTCTGCGGGTAGCGGGGCCGATCGCCGTCGCTCCGTCGAGCCAAGGACTAGGGGAGAGCTTTGAGCAAACTTAACGGATTTATTTACATCTTTACAGGGAGTTGTCGAGATGACAGAAGAGAAGAGAAGAACTAGTGGTTTCACAAACCACGAGCGTGGTGGTTGAACTTTACTTAGTTCAGAGCGACGTCCAGCACTCTGCCGCGCCGTTTTATGCCCTCTCCGAGTCGACCACCAATCACGCACACACAGGTGAGGGGGGCGAGCATGCAAGGTCCACGTGAACACTGCACTTTGGTGGCGCCAGCAAGGCCCTTCCTCGTCGTGTGTGAGCCTTTAGTCGAGAGTGCCCACGATCCTGGCCGCATACTTCAAAGGGTCCGCCGATTATCTTCGCTCAATTAGCGGGGCGATCCGCGGCAGCCGCCGCGGTCTCCCCCAGGAAGACGCCGTCCCTGTTGTCCTCTTGGTGACGTCTTGGCGACACTACGTCTCGTACTCCGGGACAATGCCTGGCGGGCATCGGCAGTCAGCTGGTCGGCTACTTGACAATGGATTAAACAAGCGCCGATCTTTTTAGAGGTGCCCGGTTCGTGGAATCCTCTGGGGAGGGCCCTTTGACCAGCGCCGTCGTCGTCTGCCGGTTAACGCGCTAACGATGCGTGACTGGCCCAGGCGGGAGATAGAGTGGCGGCTCCAAAACCCTCTTTGGCGACATTCCACCCCTTTGGCGCCGCTGTCAATCAGTAGGCGACGTCTCGTGGGGCCGGCCTTTGTTGCTTCCTCCGTCCAGACGTGGTGTTGTGGTCTGGGTCCTGTGGGTCTCGTCGTTGGTAGCTGGCTCCCATCGGACTCGTCCCTTATGGCGAGAAGCAATGCTTATATGGGAAAACAGAGAACAGACGTTTATTTACATTAGAGAGAGGTCAATAAGAAAGTTTAGATATATAGTGGCGTTCTTCGTACATGGCGAGCTCTCCACTCGAAAAAGCACACCGAATGAGCCGTGGGGGCTCATTATAAAGGGTCTGTCCTCCCCAGATCCCTAGATCGGGGACCGCGTACAGATGGCACCGTCCAATCACGGACCACACATTACCCGCGAGGGTGACGAGCACGCACGGTCCACGCGAACGTTCAAAACTGAAGCGTGGTCACCGCACGGCCATGTGGCACGAACGCGGCTCCCCCCCCCCGTCAAGGTGTGTCGCTGGGCGAGGGGTCTGGAGTTGATGACTGCATCCATCGAAAGGGCCGCCGTAAACAAGCTTCAAAGGGTGCCGAACGACTCGTTCAATTAGCGGGACGATTCCCGGCCGCCGCCGCCGCCGTCATCTTCCAAAGAAGAAGCTGCACCGGTGGTCTCCCGAACTGCTCACGGCGCCGCGGCGGCAGGACGCCGCACCCTCCGGCCAGGTGGGAACAATACATGGCGGACACAGGCCGCCAACCCGTTTGGCGACTCAAAAGGAACATCAAAAGGAACGCCGATCCATTGTCAGACCTGGCGCCGGTCCTAACAGCCTCTCCGCCGGGGAAAGAAGATCCCGAGGTGCAGTGGCCAGCAGGTACTGTGCAGCGGGATCTGTATTGCAGCTTGTCGGCTCTTCCTCTATTATTTTTGTCCCGAACACTGGATCCGATGATCATTGACCAAGAGGGCGTTGCTCGCAGGGATGAGGTGACCCCTCTCCACCATATTTTCCGCCCACCACAAATGAGGAACTGCGGAAACTGCGCCGAAAGCACACCCACACACGAGCAAGCACACGGCAATTCCCTACTCAGAATCACCAGACTTAGATTCACCTGTGGAAGTCATTTCCTTCTACCTCAACTTTATTCCTGTGGCCCCCGCCGAGTCGCAACACCACATCAGCCACTTTTGAAGACATTAAACAAAACACTTGACACATGTTTGGATAAATACAGAAAACTAGTGGGCCTCAAATCGAGGATAGAAAGCAGAAAATCGTTTTGAAGCCCTCGGGGTACTAGGGACAACGACTCAGACCATCTGCGTTGCTGTTGAGTTTACCCTTCTTGTAATGGATATCAAAGGTGTATTGTTGAAGAGCTAAGCTCCAGCGCAAAAGACGGCCGTTTTTCGATGACATGGACTGTAGCCATGTGAGGGGACAGTGGTCAGTCTCTATTGTGAACCTAGAACCGGCGATGTAGCAAGCTAGCTTCTGCACAGCCCAAACAACGCAGGCACATTCCTTTTCTGAGGCACTGTATGCTTCCTCACGAACAGAAAGCTTTCTACTGGCATACAGTACAGGGTGTTCCTGGTCGTTCTCTCCCCTCTGACAAAGCACGACACCCATACCCCGGTCGCTGGCGTCACACTGAAGAATGAACGGCTTAGAGTAGTCAGGCGCGCTCAACACTGGCTGACTTTTTAGTGCTTTCTTTAGCGTAGAAAATGCATGTTCCTTGGCCCCATCCCATTTTACGGTCTGGGGTTCAGTCTTTCTAAGAGCGTCTGTCAAGGAACTTGCAATGTCAGAGTAACGCGGGATATACCTTTGATAATAACCGGCCAATCCAAGAAACGACCGAATGTCTTTCTTGGTTCGTGGTTGGGGAAAGTTGTCTATTGCGGCCAGCTTTACTTCTGACGGCCGGCGGTAGCCTTGGCCTATTACATGCCCTAGATAAGCTACCTCAGCGCGCCCCAATTGGCATTTCGCAACCTTCACTGTTAAGCCGGCCTCACGCAGACGACATAGCACAGCTCGCAAGTGTTTCATGTGGTCTATCCAGGAAGAAGAAAAAATAGCAATATCATCTAGGTACGGGAGGGCAAAGTCCTCCATACCCTGTAACACTTTGTCCATTAGGCCAGAAAAGCAATAAGGGGCATTCTTTAATCCAAAACTAAGGACCTTCGGCCGAAATGTTCCCATCGGGGAAATAAACGCCGCAAGCCTACTAGCCCTTTCAGTTAGAGGCACCTGCCAGTATCCCCTGACTAAATCCAAAGTCGAGATGAAATTGGCACTGCTGACTTGCTCAAGCCTTTCCTCAATATGCGGAATTGGATAAGTTTGGTCCTTTGTAATCGAGTTGAGCCTCCGATAGTCAATACACGGTCGCGGCTCTTTCCCTGGGACCTCAACCAAGATCAGAGGCGAGGTGTAATCACTCTCTCCTGGCTCGATCACTCCTAGCTCGAGCATTCGGTTTATCTCCGCGGCCATTATTTCCCGTTGCCTCGGGGAAACGCGGTAAGCTTTAGAACGAATTGGTTCCGAAGATGTCAGCTCAATATCATGAACTAGGGCTTTGGTTCTGCCAGGTGTGTCTGAAAATGTTTCTTTAAAGTCAAACAATAGTTCCTTCAGTTCCGCTTTCTGATCTGGCTCCAACTCCGCCTGCTCTACCAGGTTACTAATAGTCTCGCCAATGTCTTTGTTTTCTGTTGTTAACTCCGGGAAATCAATAGGCATTTCTTCCGGTTGATTGAGCGACATGTTTACAACGGCATGCCTCTGCTGGTACGGTTTGAGCAGATTAGTGTGGTACACCTGTTGCGTTTTACGCCTTCCCAGTCCAGTAACCAAGTAATTTGTGTCTGACAATTTCTGAACTACCTCAACAGGTCCCTCCCACTGGACCTGAAGTTTATTCTTCAGTGAGGGTTTCAGTATCATCACTTTTTCCCCTACTCGAAAGCTTCGCGTCCGGGCTGTCTTGTCATAATAGCGCTTAGCGTTGTTTTGAGCTCTGCGCATTTCCTGCTCCGCTAGTTCTTGAGCTGCGTGAAGTCGGTCTAACAGCTCAAGCACGTATGCTACTACCGAAGGGTCGTCCGCCCGGCCCTCCCAAGATTCTCGAACAATGCGAAGTGGGGAGCGAAGAGCACGTCCGTAAACAAGCTCCGCAGGCGAAAACCCTGTTGATTCGTGAGGAGCGATCCGAAGCGCGAACATAGCTGCGGGCAAGCAAGCCTCCCAATCCTCTTTTTGCTCATAACAAAGGGCGCGTAGCAGCCGTTTCATGACTGAATGTACCTTTTCTACAGCATTTGACTGAGGGTGGTACACTGAACTGTGGATGATTTTAACGCCACACTTTTCTAGAAATGTCGAGGTTAGTGCACTTGTAAAAACAGATCCCTGGTCGGACTGAATTTCTGCGGGGAAGCCTACACGTGCAAAGATAGATAAAAGCGCTTTAACTACCTCCTCCGAGCTGAGCTCCTTTAACGGTACTGCTTCCGGGAATTTCGTGGCCGGGCAGAGCACTGTGAGTATGTGCCGGTACCCGGACTGCGTTACAGGGAGTGGACCCACTGTGTCTATAACTAGCCTGCGAAACGGTTCTGTGATAATGGGGACCAGCTTCATAGGTGCTTTAGCCTTATCCCCTGGCTTGCCAACGCGTTGGCACGTGTCGCAGCTTCTTACAAATGCCTCCACCCCCCGAAAGCAGCCGGGCCAGTAAAACTCCCGTAACAAACATTCTTTTGTTTTTTTGATGCCGAGATGCCCTGACCACAAACCTCCGTGGACCAGGTGCAGCAGCTCCTTGCGGAAAGGATACGGTACGACTAGCTGATTAAACCGAACTCCTTTTCGACTCGTGTACTTTCTGTACAAGACGCCCCCCTTCTTGGTGAACTGAATGTTTTGCTTAGCCACCCCTTCCTTCGCGTCTGGCGTTAAGTTACGGAGAGTGGAGTCATTTTCCTGTTCCACTATCAGTTCTGTAGGACTTACATTTAACAGCTTTATAGTGCATTCTACTTCTCGAGATGCCTCGGATTCATCCGGTTTCTTACATCTTTCTTTAGATATTGTGTTTTGAGGCTCCATTATAGGGCGGTCCAGTTTCGTGCCAGGTAAAGAAGGCTCTGCCGCTGAAGCTGTTTCGTCTGCCACCGGATCTTTACAAACTGTCTGAGCGGCGAGCTCCCTTGCTTTGGATCGAGTTAAGGCCTGTACGATACCCTCACTGAACCCAATTCCTTTTTGTCGCAGCAAGTACTCTGATTTATTTGAGAACAAATACGGGTATTGCACTGGGAGATGTGCCGAAACGGCAGCTTCAGTGTCTAGAACACCGAAAGGGCCTTCGATGCGGACTCTTGCTACTGGGAGACATGCACTGTTTGTCTCTACTGCTTGTCTTATCCACGCGCATTCTCCTGTAAACTGACTCTCCTCGACATAGGACGGGTGCACTACATCCATAGTGGCGGCCGAATCGCGGAGCACGCGGCACGGTTGGCCATTCACGACTAGGTCTCGGATGTATGGTTCTAGCAATTTCATGTTTTCGTCATTACTACAGAGTGACATTAACACAACTTTCGGGTTCTTACAACCCAAAGAAATATGCCCCGTCTGTTGGCAGTTATAGCAAACTATCGGCTTCTTGGCCTCGAACGCCTTTTTCTGTTGCCCTTCCGCCCTTTTCTCGGGTGCTTCTTCCTTTCTCTTGTTTTTCTCATCACCGCTTCCTTTGGAGTCTAAACCCTCCTTCGGCATATACCGACCCGACTTTGTCCATCGCGGAGGCTTGTCGGCCCGATATTTACTAATCTCCCTCCTAGGGACATCCTTGCCTTCGAGGGCACGGCGATTTACGTACTCCTCTGCGAGCTCTGCCGCTCTCGTGATAGTATCTACTCCTTGTCTATCCTGAACCCAGTACCTAATGTTTTCAGGTAGACGCCGAAAGAATTGTTCCAACGCAAAACACTGCAGAGTCTTTTCCGCGTCGCCAAGCGCACCCTCCTCTCCAAGCCATTCCTCCAGATTTACCTTTAAGGTGTACGCAAACTCTGGGTATGACTCGTCTTTGGCTTTCTCGATCTCACGAAATTTTCGCCTGAACGCCTCCGCTGACAGTCTGTACTTTTTGAGCAGACTCGCTTTGACTCTGTCATAGTCGTCTGCGTCTTCTTTACCCATACGGGCTATAATGTCAGCTACTTCACACGGCAGCAGCGTAAGCAAGCGCTGGGGCCACGTGTTTTTAGCAAAATTTTCCCTCTCGCACGTGCGCTCAAAGTGCACCAGAAAAAGACCCATGTCCCCTCCTACCGCGTAGGATGGCATCAAATCTGTCATTCGGCGCTCTCTTTCTCGTGCCACTGCGCTAGCTCCGTTCATTGATTGAGCCTTTGCTAGTTCAATTTCTAGGCGTTTCATTTCCATACGATCGATACGTTCTCTTTCCTCTTTCTCCTCACGACGTCTCTGTTCCTCTTTTTCCTCCCGGAGCCTCTGCTCCTCTTTTTCCTCACGGAGCCTCTGCTCCTCTTTCCTTTGCGTAATAGCCTCCAAGCATTCGCTCAGCTCATCGTCATCTGCCCCGATCTTCTCGATGGCGTCAATGATCTCCTGCTTTCTTTTCGTCTCGGCAATTACCTGGCCCAGCTCTCGGGCCAACTCTAACAACTCTGGCTTTTTTAGTCCCTTCAAATTCATGGCGGTCCTTGGTGCTGCTAACTCTTTTAACTAAACAACTTTGACGTACTATCAATACTTCCGTCAACCGTTACCAAAATCACTGCTTTGTTTACAATCCTACGCAAAGCCTGGTGATATCTCAGCAAAGAAAAGCAGTGCACTCACCCTATGCAGTCATGAATTCGGACGCGTTCCTTCCCGTGTTGTCAGAGATGCCACGAAGCAGTTTTGTCCGACTCTAGGTCCTCCAGACAGCAGGTCTCAGCATTGCCTCCTGGTCGATGAGCTCGATCCCACCGCTGCCATCCAGTTGTTGTGGTCTGGGTCCTGTGGGTCTCGTCGTTGGTAGCTGGCTCCCATCGGACTCGTCCCTTATGGCGAGAAGCAATGCTTATATGGGAAAACAGAGAACAGACGTTTATTTACATTAGAGAGAGGTCAATAAGAAAGTTTAGATATATAGTGGCGTTCTTCGTACATGGCGAGCTCTCCACTCGAAAAAGCACACCGAATGAGCCGTGGGGGCTCATTATAAAGGGTCTGTCCTCCCCAGATCCCTAGATCGGGGACCGCGTACAGATGGCACCGTCCAATCACGGACCACACATTACCCGCGAGGGTGACGAGCACGCACGGTCCACGCGAACGTTCAAAACTGAAGCGTGGTCACCGCACGGCCATGTGGCACGAACGCGGCTCCCCCCCCCGTCAAGGTGTGTCGCTGGGCGAGGGGTCTGGGAGTTGATGACTGCATCCATCGAAAGGGCCGCCGTAAACAAGCTTCAAAGGGTGCCGAACGACTCGTTCAATTAGCGGGACGATTCCCGGCCGCCGCCGCCGCCGTCATCTTCCAAAGAAGAAGCTGCACCGGTGGTCTCCCGAACTGCTCACGGCCGCCGCGGCGGCAGGACGCCGCACCCTCGGCCAGGTGGGAACAATACATGGCGGACACAGGCCGCCAACCCGTTTGGCGACTCAAAAGGAACATCAAAAGGAACGCCGATCCATTGTCAGACCTGGCGCCGGTCCTAACAGTGGCGGAGACTGTCCTTTTTGCACTAATCCGGCGTGGCAAATGACTCGCTGGGTCAAGGCATAGCCCGATCGCTACAGTATATGGCAAGAC
>WOVY01010339.1:0-37500 GCA_013436015.1 Rhipicephalus annulatus
TTTTACACGCTCCGTTTTGAACGATAGTTATAGCGCGAGAACAAAAACGACGACACAGAGACAAGAAGTGTTGTGGTCTGGGTCCTGTGGGTCTCGTCGTTGGTAGCTGGCTCCCATCGGACTCGTCCCTTATAGCGAGAAGCAATGCTTATATGGGAAAACAGAGAACAGACGTTTATTTACATTAGAGAGAGGTTCAATAAGAAAGTTTAGATATATAGTGGCGTTCTTCGTACATGGCGAGCTCTCCACTCGAAAAAGCACCGAATGAGCCGTGGGGGCTCATTATAAAGGGTCTGTCCTCCCCAGATCCCTAGATCGGGGACCGCGTACAGATGGCACCGTCCAATCACGGACCACACATTACCCGCGAGGGTGACGAGCACGCACGGTCCACGCGAACGTTCAAAACTGAAGCGTGGTCACCGCACGGCCATGTGGCACGAACGCGGCTCCCCCCCCGTCAAGGTGTGTCGCTGGGCGAGGGGTCTGGAGTTGATGACTGCATCCATCGAAAGGGCCGCCGTAAACAAGCTTTCAAAGGGTGCCGAACGACTCGTTCAATTAGCGGGACGATTCCCGGCCGCCGCCGCCGCCGTCATCTTCCAAAGAAGAAGCTGCACCGGTGGTCTCCCGAACTGCTCACGGCGCCGCGGCGGCAGGACGCCGCACCCTCCGGCCAGGTGGGAACAATACATGGCGGACACCGGCCGCCCACCCGTTTGGCGACTCAAAAGGAACATCAAAAGGAACGCCGATCCATTGTCAGACCTGGCGCCGGTCCTAACAGCCTCTCCGCCGGGGAAAGAAGATCCCGAGGTTGCAGTGGCCAGCAGGTACTGTGCAGCGGGATCTGTATTGCAGCTTGTCGGCTCTTCCTCTATATTTTGTCCCGAACACTGGATCCGATGATCATTGACCAAGAGGGCGTTGCTCGCAGGGATGAGGTGACCCCTCTCCACCATATCTTCCGCCCACCACCAATGAGGAACTGCGGAAACTGCGCCGAAAGCACACCCACACACGAGCAAGCACACGGCAATTCCCTACTCAGAATCACCAGACTTAGATTCACCTGTGGAAGTCATTTCCTTCTACCTCAACTTTATTCCTGTGGCCCCCGCCGAGTCGCAACACCACATCAGCCACTTTTGAAGACATTAAACAAAACACTTGACACATGTTTGGATAAATACAGAAAACTAGTGGGCCTCAAATCGAGGATAGAAAGCAGAAAATCGTTTTGAAGCCCTCGGGGTACTAGGGACAACGACTCAGACCATTGCGTTGCTGTTGAGTTTACCCTTCTTGTAATGGATATCAAAGGTGTATTGTTGAAGAGCTAAGCTCCAGCGCAAAAGACGGGCCGTTTTTCGATGACATGGACTGTAGCCATGTGAGGGGACAGTGGTCAGTCTCTATTGTGAACCTAGAACCGGCGATGTAGCAAGCTAGCTTCTGCACAGCCCAAACAACGCAGGCACATTCCTTTTCTGAGGCACTGTATGCTTCCTCACGAACAGAAAGCTTTCTACTGGCATACAGTACAGGGTGTTCCTGGTCGTTCTCTCCCCTCTGACAAAGCACGACACCCATACCCCGGTCGCTGGCGTCACACTGAAGAATGAACGGCTTAGAGTAGTCAGCGCGCTCAACACTGGCTGACTTTTTAGTGCCTTCTTTAGCGTAGAAAATGCATGTTCCTTGGCCCCATCCCATTTTACGGTCTGGGGTTCAGTCTTTCTAAGAGCGTCCTGTCAAGGAACTTGCAATGTCAGAGTAACGCGGGATATACCGTTGATAATAACCGGCCAATCCAAGAAACGACCGAATGTCTTTCTTGGTTCGTGGTTGGGGAAAGTTGTCTATTGCGGCCAGCTTTACTTCTGACGGCCGGCGGTAGCCTTGGCCTATTACATGCCCTAGACAAGCTACCTCAGCGCGCCCCAATTGGCATTTCGCAACCTTCACTGTTAAGCCGGCCTCACGCAGACGACATAGCACAGCTCGCAAGTGTTTCATGTGGTCTATCCAGGAAGAAGAAAAAATAGCAATATCATCTAGGTACGGGAGGGCCAAAGTCCTCCATACCCTGTAACACTTTGTCCATTAGGCCAGAAAAGCAATAAGGGGCATTCTTTAATCCAAAACTAAGGACCTTCGGCCCGAAATGTTCCCATCGGGGAAATAAACGCCGCAAGCCTACTAGCCCTTTCAGTTAGAGGCACCTGCCAGTATCCCCTGACTAAATCCAAAGTCGAGATGAAATTGGCACTGCTGACTTGCTCAAGCCTTTCCTCAATATGCGGAATTGGATAAGTTTGGTCCTTTGTAATCGAGTTGAGCCTCCGATAGTCAATACACGGTCGCGGCTCTTTCCCTGGGACCTCAACCAAGATCAGAGGCGAGGTGTAATCACTCTCTCCTGGCTCGATCACTCCTAGCTCGAGCATTCGGTTTATCTCCGCGGCCATTATTTCCCGTTGCCTCGGGGAAACGCGGTAAGCTTTAGAACGAATTGGTTCCGAAGATGTCAGCTCAATATCATGAACTAGGGCTTTGGTTCTGCCAGGTGTGTCTGAAAATGTTTCTTTAAAGTCAAACAACAGTTCCTTCAGTTCCGCTTTCTGATCTGGCTCCAACTCCGCCTGCTCTACCAGGTTACTAATGGTCTCGCCAATGTCTTTGTTTTCTGTTGTTAACTCCGGGAAATCAATAGGCATTTCTTCCGGTTGATTGAGCGACATGTTTACAACGGCATGCCTCTGCTGGTACGGTTTGAGCAGATTAGTGTGGTACACCTGTTGCGTTTTACGCCTTCCCAGTCCAGTAACCAAGTAATTTGTGTCTGACAATTTCTGAACTACCTCAACAGGTCCCTCCCACTGGACCTGAAGTTTATTCTTCAGTGAGGGTTTCAGTATCATCACTTTTTCCCCTACTCGAAAGCTTCGCGTCCGGGCTGTCTTGTCATAATAGCGCTTAGCGTTGTTTTGAGCTCTGCGCATTTCCTGCTCCGCTAGTTCTTGAGCTGCGTGAAGTCGGTCTAACAGCTCAAGCACGTATGCTACTACCGAAGGGTCGTCCGCCCGGCCCTCCCAAGATTCTCGAACAATGCGAAGTGGGGAGCGAAGAGCACGTCCGTAAACAAGCTCCGCAGGCGAAAACCCTGTTGATTCGTGAGGAGCGATCCGAAGCGCGAACATAGCTGCGGGCAAGCAAGCCTCCCAATCCTCTTTTTGCTCATAACAAAGGGCGCGTAGCAGCCGTTTCATGACTGAATGTACCTTTTCTACAGCATTTGACTGAGGGTGGTACACTGAACTGTGGATGATTTTAACGCCACACTTTTCTAGAAATGTCGAGGTTAGTGCACTTGTAAAAACAGATCCCTGGTCGGACTGAATTTCTGCGGGGAAGGCCTACACGTGCAAAGATAGATAAAAGCGCTTTAACTACCTCCTCCGAGCTGAGCTCCTTTAACGGTACTGCTTCCGGGAATTTCGTGGCCGGGCAGAGCACTGTGAGTATGTGCCGGTACCCGGACTGCGTTACAGGAAGTGGACCCACTGTGTCTATGACTAGCCTGCGAAACGGTTCTGTGATAATGGGGACCAGCTTCATAGGTGCTTTAGCCTTATCCCCTGGCTTGCCAACGCGTTGGCACGTGTCGCAGCTTCTTACAAATGCCTCCACCTCCCGAAAGCAGCCGGGCCAGTAAAACTCCCGTAACAAACATTCTTTTGTTTTTTTGATGCCGAGATGCCCTGACCACAAACCTCCGTGGACCAGGTGCAGCAGCTCCTCGCGGAAAGGATACGGTACGACTAGCTGATTAAACCGAACTCCTTTTCGACTTGTGTACTTTCTGTACAAGACGCCCCCCTTCTTGGTGAACTGAATGTTTTGCTTAGCCACCCCTTCCTTCGCGTCTGGCGTTAAGTTACGGAGAGTGGAGTCATTTTCCTGTTCCACTATCAGTTCTGTAGGACTTACATTTAACAGCTTTATAGTGCATTCTACTTCTCGAGATGCCTCGGATTCATCCGGTTTCTTACATCTTTCTTTAGATATTGTGTTTTGAGGCTCCATTATAGGGCGGTCCAGTTTCGTGCCAGGTAAAGAAGGCTCTGCCGCTGAAGCTGTTTCGTCTGCCACCGGATCTTTACAAACTGTCTGAGCGGCGAGCTCCCTTGCTTTGGATCGAGTTAAGGCCTGTACGATACCCTCACTGAACCCAATTCCTTTTTGTCGCAGCAAGTACTCTGATTTATTTGAGAACAAATACGGGTATTGCACTGGGAGATGTGCCGAAACGGCAGCTTCAGTGTCTAGAACACCGAAAGGGCCTTCGATGCGGACTCTTGCTACTGGGAGACATGCACTGTTTGTCTCTACTGCTTGTCTTATCCACGCGCATTCTCCTGTAAACTGACTCTCCTCGACATAGGACGGGTGCACTACATCCATAGTGGCGGCCGAATCGCGGAGCACGCGGCACGGTTGGCCATTCACGACTAGGTCTCGGATGTATGGTTCTAGCAATTTCATGTTTTCGTCATTACTACAGAGTGACATTAACACAACTTTCGGGTTCTTACAACCCAAAGAAATATGCCCCGTCTGTTGGCAGTTATAGCAAACTATCGGCTTCTTGGCCTCGAACGCCTTTTTCTGTTGCCCTTCCGCCCTTTTCTCGGGTGCTTCTTCCTTTCTCTTGTTTTTCTCATCACCGCTTCCTTTGGAGTCTAAACCCTCCTTCGGCATATACCGACCCGACTTTGTCCATCGCGGAGGCTTGTCGGCCCGATATTTACTAATCTCCCTCCTAGGGACATCCTTGCCTTCGAGGGCACGGCGATTTACGTACTCCTCTGCGAGCTCTGCCGCTCTCGTGATAGTATCTACTCCTTGTCTATCCTGAACCCAGTACCTAATGTTTTCAGGTAGACGCCGAAAGAATTGTTCCAACGCAAAACACTGCAGAGTCTTTTCCGCGTCGCCAAGCGCACCCTCCTCTCTAAGCCATTCCTCCAGATTTACCTTTAAGGTGTACGCAAACTCTGGGTATGACTCGTCTTTGGCTTTCTCGATCTCACGAAATTTTCGCCTGAACGCCTCCGCTGACAGTCTGTACTTTTTGAGCAGACTCGCTTTGACTCTGTCATAGTCGTCTGCGTCTTCTTTACCCATACGGGCTATAATGTCAGCTACTTCACACGGCAGCAGCGTAAGCAAGCGCTGGGGCCACGTGTTTTTAGCAAAATTTTCCCTCTCGCACGTGCGCTCAAAGTGCACCAGAAAAAGACCCATGTCCCCTCCTACCGCGTAGGATGGCATCAAATCTGTCATTCGGCGCTCTCTTTCTCGTGCCACTGCGCTAGCTCCGTTCATTGATTGAGCCTTTGCTAGTTCAATTTCTAGGCGTTTCATTTCCATACGATCGATACGTTCTCTTTCCTCTTTCTCCTCACGACGTCTCTGTTCCTCTTTTTCCTCCCGGAGCCTCTGCTCCTCTTTTTCCTCACGGAGCCTCTGCTCCTCTTTCCTTTGCGTAATAGCCTCCAAGCATTCGCTCAGCTCATCGTCATCTGCCCCGATCTTCTCGATGGCGTCAATGATCTCCTGCTTTCTTTTCGTCTCGGCAATTACCTGGCCCAGCTCTCGGGCCAACTCTAACAACTCTGGCTTTTTTAGTCCCTTCAAATTCATGGCGGTCCTTGGTGCTGCTAACTCTTTTAACTAAACAACTTTGACGTACTATCAATACTTCCGTCAACCGTTACCAAATCACTGCTTTGTTTACAATCCTACGCAAAGCCTGGTGATATCTCAGCAAAGAAAAGCAGTGCACTCACCCTATGCAGTCATGAATTCGGACGCGTTCCTTCCCGTGTTGTCAGAGATGCCACGAAGCAGTTTTGTCCGACTCTAGGTCCTCCAGACAGCAGGTCTCAGCATTGCCTCCTGGTCGATGAGCTCGATCCCACCGCTGCCATCCAGTTGTTGTGGTCTGGGTCCTGTGGGTCTCGTCGTTGGTAGCTGGCTCCCATCGGACTCGTCCCTTATAGCGAGAAGCAATGCTTATATGGGAAAACAGAGAACAGACGTTTATTTACATTAGAGAGAGGTCAATAAGAAAGTTTAGATATATAGTGGCGTTCTTCGTACATGGCGAGCTCTCCACTCGAAAAAGCACCGAATGAGCCGTGGGGGCTCATTATAAAGGGTCTGTCCTCCCCAGATCCCTAGATCGGGGACCGCGTACAGATGGCACCGTCCAATCACGGACCACACATTACCCGCGAGGGTGACGAGCACGCACGGTCCACGCGAACGTTCAAAACTGAAGCGTGGTCACCGCACGGCCATGTGGCACGAACGCGGCTCCCCCCCCGTCAAGGTGTGTCGCTGGGCGAGGGGTCTGGAGTTGATGACTGCATCCATCGAAAGGGCCGCCGTAAACAAGCTTCAAAGGGTGCCGAACGACTCGTTCAATTAGCGGGACGATTCCCGGCCGCCGCCGCCGCCGTCATCTTCCAAAGAAGAAGCTGCACCGGTGGTCTCCCGAACTGCTCACGGCGCCGCGGCGGCAGGACGCCGCACCCTCCGGCCAGGTGGGAACAATACATGGCGGACACCGGCCGCCCACCCGTTTGGCGACTCAAAAGGAACATCAAAAGGAACGCCGATCCATTGTCAGACCTGGCGCCGGTCCTAACAGAAGGACACGAAAGACACGAGCGCTAACTTCCAACTGAGTTTATTGCGCAGAGCACGGAAATATATAGAGGAGACAGTAACCATGTGATAAAAGCCATATGGCACAAAGAGCAGAACACTCTTACTCATGTTCTGCTCTTGTGCCATATGGCTTTTATCACATGGTTACTGTGGCTTTTATCACATAGTTACTGTCTCCTCTATATATTTCCATGCTCTGCGCAATAAACTAAGTTGGAAGTTAGCGCTCGTGTCTTTCGCGTCCTTCTTGTCTCTGTGTCGTCGTTTTGTTCTCGCGCTATAACTATCGTCATGCCATACCAACTAGCCCAAGCTGCCACACTTCGTTCTGAAGAGTGCTAAACGGCGTTCGTTCCTCATGGGGGGGGGGGGGGGGCATCGCGGGGTCTCGAGAGGTGAGCGACCTCACCCGCGGCGAAGTCGTCGACGACCTCTACCTAATCTGTCGAGATAAAACGGCTCTGTGGCGCGCTGGGGTGGTGATACGGCGCAGGACCCATCTTATGTGCGGCCTCGCTTCCTGCCGACGGCATCGCATGAATTGCGCCCTCGCCTCGTGGTTGATGTGCTGTACATTATGGAGTCAGTTGGATAGAGGTCGCTAGTGCTTCTTGTGTTGTATACACTCGAATAAGGCCACTAAAATTGGCACTAGATTGAATCATGATGCCCCCATTGAACCTTTCAGCGCTCGCACTGACATCTTTCGGTAGTCATTTCTCCCGGATGCTATAGAACAATGGAATTCTTTACCCCAACAGGTTATTAATAGTACCGATGTACAAACTTTTGACAGAGAAATTGATGCTTATTTTAGGAATGGTTGAAGTACTGCCCATTCTGTTTTTCTGTGTTTATTGCTTAGTGGTTTTTTTAGGTGTTCTGTTTGTACTCATATTGTACTCCCTCCCTGTTATGACCCTCAAGCGAGGGTTGACAGTATTATTAAATAAAAAAATTGGAAATTGGAAAACAAAGACATGTAGTGCCCATTCTGCTCTAATCCAGCGCTAATTCTGCGGTTAATGTAAACAGCTAATCTAGTTCTCGTGTAGGTATTTGTGTAGTTTCGAATTCGGCGCTAAATCGAGCGCTAGCTTCGTTCTTCTCGAGGTCTAGGCGTAGCTATAAAGCCTGCGCTTAAGTGGCGCTCCACTTCCGTGAATTCTGTGGAAATGCGTAGCGTGGGTAACGCGGCAATTTCACGCGCAATCGCGCGCTTGGCCAAGTGGTGGCGCCATCTGTTGCGAAGTGCCAGCATCAGTTGGTTGTTTCTGAAGCGTTTTTTTGCGATTTTATGTAAATTACTGCGAATAATTATTGCCTATTCCTCAAGGTCATATTGCTTTAGACTTTTACGTATTTTCCACTGGTTTTGAGCATTGGTGACCTTGTATTAGTCCTGTATAGATCACTAAGTCACCTTGCTACGTGAAAAAATGGACGGGCGAAAAGCCGAATCTCTTAATAACAGCTATGCACACAGAATGGAGATTGATTGATATGTGGGGTTTAACGTACCAAAACCACCATATGATTATGAGAGACGCCGTAGTGGAGGGCTCCGGAAATTTCGACCACCTGGGGTTCTTTAACGTGCACCCAAATCTGAGCACACGGGCCTACAACATTTCCGCCTCCATCGGAAATGCAGATTTGAGAGGCACTAAGCAGAGACAGTCGCCACAAGTTTCCTATGTTTGACCGTCTCTGCTTTTACACAGACCGGCCGACGGTGTTCAAAGAGTACCATTTTCTCCTAGACATCCCCACGACTGACAGAACCATCCAGACTCGAATAATGAGCCACCACGAGTTGGCTCGCCGCTCAATGCATGTTCGTAAATGAAAGCACAACGCAAAAAAAAAGAAGACTAGAAAAAAAAGAAGAAGAGGAAAAAGAAAAAAGAAGAAGAGGAGACAACTACACGGGAACGGGCACACTATACTTTGCGCTCTCTTTATTTTCGGGAAATGCGCCAAACTCGCCCAGCAACGCATTCGATGTATGTTTCAGCGAGAATTTCCGCGTAAACCCGCGTTCCTTTCCGCGGATGAACTACCACACAGTACGTCGATGGATAGATTTATCTGTACGCGGAGAAACATGCCTCAGTCACCCACTTGTAACAGTAACAACATGACGATAGTTATAGCGCGAGAACATAACGACGACAAAGAGACCACAAGAAAGAGACGAGCGCTCGTCTCCTTCTGGTCCCTTTGCCGTCGTCCTGCTCTCGCACTATAACATAACAACTAGCCCAAACTGCCACACTCTTTGTAAAAGCAGCCGGTTTGAATCACCCGTATACATCGCATTCTCTGTCTGTCTGTCTGTCTGTCTGTCTGTCTGTCTGTCTGTCTGTCTGTCTGTCTGTCTGTCTGTCTGCTGCTGCTGCTGTAGTTGTTGTTGTTGTTGTTGTTGTTGTTGTTGTTGTTGTTGTTGTTGTTGTTGTTATTGTTGTTGTCACCCATTGATCGTGGCGCATATCCACTATGGGGGATTGGCCAAGAATTGAGTGGTTTTAAAAAATTATTGTTCAGATTTAGAATAACGGCGATATAATAGAAAGATTACCGATGACCTATATAGGAAAGTGTGGTGCCTGATCTAATGCATACAATTGTTTACATAAACGAATTTATTCTTACCTATCGCTACTCAAAAAAGGGACCGTCCATGCATATTATACCTACAACCCTGTAATGTGCACACACACAATCTCCGGTGACCGCGAGGGCAAACAATGCACACGTCCCTCTATCCATCCTCCTTTCCCCGCTACCTTTCCTTCTTTCCGTTTATCCCGAAAAGAAAACAGCGGTTCCCCGTTGTCTGACGTTCGCAGTGCACGCAGCGTTCCTATAGGTAAGGAAGGAGAAACACACACACGCACGCACACGCACGCACACACAGAGACAGACACGCACGTGTGTGTGTGTGTGCGTGGCCGTGCGTGCGAGTGGGCGGCCAGAAATTGCTCGCCGTGGTGCGGCGGTGTGCGCGATGACGATAGCGCCGGTGGAAGCGATGTGCGTACATTCTAGACGCTATCCACTTTTTCATAAACGCCTCCCTGGGCGCCGCCATAGCCCTCCTTGGGCTGTGCATATCGGCGCGTCCCCTCGAAAATGCACTGACAACGCTGCGCCCTTGGCCTTTGTACTCCCGCGCACAGCCCATCATGGCGGTGTTTTTTTTTTTCCTTTTTGTGAAAAGGTTTATAGACGAGCTCTGAGCGCAGGCAATCGAGGTCGCTGGCAATTTCCGCCGCGGCCGCCCATGCAGGCACGGAATTCTGTGTATCCTCGCGGGACAGCTTTTGGGTTCTGTATCTCGTGTGCCCATGTGTCCCACGTGCCCACACAATGTTACGCCACCTTTCGTTCTCTGGTTTAGGTTGTAGCCAGTGGTATACGCGCGTATTTTTGTATGCATGTATAAACGAGGGCTGTTTTCATTATTGTTTTAGTACGGCTCGTTTATAAATGACCTCGGCTGAGAGAGACGAGGTGCTGCACTTGTTATCGGCGTTTGTTATCGCAACAACAGACGCTCGCGATCTGTGGGTTGTGTGCATCTGAAATGGCCCGGATGTCGTGTGTTTCATCTACAGCAGCGAGTCTTAACATATATAAACACAGTAATTCAGCAGTGCCGTATTATCGTATCTCTAAGTACGGCAATACATGGCGTATCCGCCACACGGTATTTCTCACTCTGCATTTACATTCAGTCGATAGTTTGTCAGCTTAAAGACATATTTAACGAACAGGTCACCGACATTTGTCAATTTGTCTTGTGCACTTCGATCGAATATCCTATTTAAAGAAGTCACGAGTAACCCATACCAAGGGTATATATACGTCGCCGCTTCCAAGTAAAAGGCCTCGATTCGTAATCTCGCAAATGAAGCGCAATTACCACGCATCTAAGCTCCTATATACTAGCTCGTCGCAGTTCGGGAGAGCAACGCACACGACGCAAGCTTCTTAAGTTTCCGCGCTCATAATCCTCCTTCGTGCAGTCTCTCTCTCTCTCTTTTCCCCTCTAGCAACTAACTCGCTGCCTCCGCAGCATGCAGGTCATTAGCCCTTTGATCGCGATGCGGCCCCCCTATTAGGCCCAACTAAGACGACGACTTCGTATTCCTTCTTTCTGCTCCGTTGGATCGGCGAGCTACTCCTTTTAATATGATGTGCGTGCGTGATCATCGACGGGGTATGCTTCGAGGACGTAAGCTGTGTTGTTGTTAGTCGTTCATGAGGAAAAGGAAGAAAGCACCTAATTTCTGTCTGCCTACAGGCGACACGGCGCAGTGCCCGTATGCTGTGCCCCGGGCCGTCTGTGTACATAGCGTGTTGCTTTCTCTCTCTCTCTCTCTTCGATGATGACGTAGTAGTAGCGACTGCGTGAACTTTGCTTTTCATGGAAAAGGTAGAGAGCATCCTGAAGCTATGGAGTGCAGGGAGTGCGCGAAAACACTTTTTCCGCGTTGCTGAAGTGCGCGTTGTGTGTGTGTGTGTTTTGCTTGCTCCCCGAAGGCACGATTAGTGTGTGTCTTTATGCGCATGTGCACACTCTCACGCTTTCCTCACGCACGCATGCCCGAAATATCTGCCGCTGCCCACCACGGAGACGCGACGGGGACTAGAGGAAGACCTGACAGGACGGGGACCGGGCTGCCACTATACGCTTGAAAGCATTCATTTCCTCTCGACCCCGGTATACTTTCAGAGGTTTTTTTTTTTTTTCGTGATTTCAGGGGTGTTCTCTCGTTTCTATCGTACCTTTACTGTTCCTTTTACTCCTTTGTTTGTTTCTTCGGTCTGTGTCTGTCGAGGTCTCCTTTCGATCCTTGCTTGTCGAGCAAATTCTGCATGTGACCTCTGCGAGCTTCAAGACCGGTGCGACTAGCACTAAGTCGCTCAAGGCTGGGTCATAGCCGAGCTAAAGTTCCCTGATTTTTTCCCCACTTCGGGAGCAATCTGGGGACATTAAGCAGACCTGGTGGGCATGCCTATAGCTGCTCCTGGATTGGCTATAGGCTTTCACGCTCTCCTCTGTTTCCTTTCCACCCGTTGCCGTACAACTATATACACATGGGAGTTGAAGGCCTCCCGTTTCAGATTCTCTTGTTCACCATCTGCACTGACTGCGCGGGCGGTGATTGACCGCGTACCGATTCGGGATGATGATAGTTTGCTATCGTCGACACGCTGCGAACCTCGAGCCTTTCAAAGTGGACTGATGCGGGCAAAGTGTGGGGAAGGGGGGATGTACAGCCGCGGCCACCTTTGTGTAGAGCACGCGAGTAGTCGGTTTTCGCTCCGCGGTACTCTCTAAGCCCGAACTCTTCGAATTATTTTTTTATTTTATTTATTCAATACTGTAGACTCGAGGTTCAAGCAGGGTGGTAATACGCATACAAATAAAATAATTGCGAAACGAAACAATAAAGGGCGAAGAAGGTTGTTTGGTAGGTTAGTTCATTCATCACATGTATTAGTAAGACAGTTCCATTCACATATGGTTCTTGGAAAGTAGGAATACTTCAGTGGGTCTGTGCGAGCAAAATACGGGATCAAGGCCTTTGGGTGGTGGTGTCGGGTGGGCCGGCTACTAAGGGGTGCAAATACGGGGATGGGTCTAGAGCTATTTTTTTTTTGTTTTTCAGAAGTTGATCAAGGAATTCTAATCTAGCTTTTTGTCTTCGCATCTGCAGTAAGGGAATGTTGTTGGCTAGCATTAAATCTGAGGGTGAGTCTAACTTGGAGTACTTGTTGAATATCAATCTAACATCTTTTAATACGCTCAAGAGTGTATATATTACGTTTTGTATAAGGCACCCATACTATGCTCGCGTACTCTAGTTTTGGTCGCACAAGGACTGTGTAACAAAATAGTTTAATATTCGTGGGAGCGTTCTGAAGTCTATGTTTAAGAAGACATAGTTTGCGAAAGGCAGATGAACAAACATTATCAATATGAAAATTCCAAGATAAGTTAGAATTGAGTGTCACACCAAGGTATTTGTAGCAGTTTACTTGTCAATAACGCGACGAAATGGGCTAGTTGGCTCATGTAGACTTTTGCAATGAGCTTACCGGAACGGATTACAAATAACGCAAGGCGCAGCACTGTTATTGCGCTCGTTCTGTCGACGATGTCCTGTATTTCTCCTAACCTGCCCCTGACGTAGGATTATCAAATTACTTCGTTCGGACGCCTACCTTTTATTCGAATGCATGAATGAATGAACGTTATTTAAAGTCCGGCAGTTTTCTTCGGTTTAGGCGGGGGAAAGAGGGAATTCTTTCAAGACACACACACACACACACACACACACACACACACACACACACACACATAATATATATATATATATATATATATATATATATATAGAGAGAGAGAGAGAGAGAGAGAGAGAGAGAAACGTATTGTTGGTAAAAAAGCAAAGAAGACAAAGAGTCGTTCACGGCGGATGTCGTCGTTTGTGTAATGGACTCGGTATCTGTCTCTCTTTTTTTTTCTTTTTTTTTCATTGCGGATCTTCCACCACGATAATGAAGTTCGTGCTCGCGAACAATTTTTCACGTATTCCGCGGTCGCTCAGTCTCCCTCCTCTCCTGGTCTTTTATATATGAAACAAAACTCGTTCCTCGATTCCATCATTCATATAATGCGAAACCTCGGCTCCTACGCGCGCTTATTATTCCGGGTGGACGACCGCGAAGGATGATGGGAAACGGAAAGAACGAGCTCGTTTGACCTGCTATATACGATGGCGTGATAAGCGCCGAAAAAAAATAAGTAGGGTGATAAATGATTTTTTATTTTATTTCTGGAGCGGCGCAGTATATAGAGTGCAAATTGTATGCAGTATATTGGTTATATAGCATCCTCGTAAATAGAGAGCATTAGTGGTTTTTATTTGTTCTATTTCTGTGTCGCTTATTTGCAAATCTTCATGCGTCGTGGTGTATGTGCGTCATCATAATACTGTGCAGTGTGTGTACACCGTCGTGTAATTCATGACGTGGGACATAACGTAGCACTTCGATGGGTACCAGCAGTACCGGCTTATGGATAGGTGCAGGCGAAAAAGTAATATGTTTACGTCACTCGATGCTGACGCTTTGCGCCGCGTACACCTTTCTAGTATTTCACCTATACTGTGTGTTCACGCGCAATCACGTAAGTCATGTCTTGGATTAAGTCGTGCTCCTATTCGTCAGCACAGTTACAGAAAGTTCTGCACACAAAAAATAGCGAGGCACATCGAACAAACTAACGGATCGTGCGTAATTTTTCATCGTTTGTCCGTTTTGGCGCACTACCAAGTTAAGCGGGTCGTGTTCATACGCCATCATGTCGCGTCGGTTTCACGTGTGGCAATGACCAACTACAAAAATCTCCCCACGCGAACGACAAAACGAAAAGGAAAAAAAAAAGAGACACCGCCAAGAAATTAACGTCCGCAATATGGAACGCAGCTATCCGTAAGCACGTGTAATATAAAGGAGGAGGAGGAGGAATAAATGAGGAAGGACAGGGAGCTTGGCCAGTTCGTGTAATATAAAAATTTCTTCAGGCTTCGTTGCTCCAGACTTTGACAAAATATACAAAGGCTTTGTATAGATTAGCGCAACTAAACAAACCGGAATGGGGGCGCACGTTGCAGTCTCAGCTTCTAGAATGCTGCATGGCATAATTATCGAGTCTCTCGAGGCAGGCATATATATTGCTCAGAATATAATCTTATTTGTCAATCTTGATGACGTTCTTTTGTAACGTCACGCACGCATATACATAATGTGTGTGCGTGTGTGTTTGTTGTGTGTAGATGTGTGTTAATCGTGCACCCAAATGTGTTTGTTTTTTTTCTTTTCTCTCGATTGCACCGAGCAGCCATCCATTTGCGTTATCTGCCACTAATCGGAGCGTGCGTAATCACCACAGGTGGCGCGTACATCGAATTCCGTTCTGAGAAACCATTATTAAGCACTGTGCTTGCAGTGTAACCGTTTTTTATTTATTTTTTGCCGTCTGCGAGCGTTTTTTTTTTTGTTATTTTAATGTAGGAAACATACAAAAAGGGGGTAAACTTGCTGGCGTGTCAGAAATAAACGTTGTAGGGGATGTATATTTATTTCATTTGCTGCCCCGCCGTGGTGGTCTAGTGGCTAAGGTACTCGGCTGCTGACCCGCAGGTCGCGGGATCGAATCCCGGCTGCGGCGGCTGCATTTCCGATGGAGGCGGAAATGTTGTAGGCCCGTGTGCTCAGATTTGGGTGCACGTTAAAGAACCCCAGGTGGTCTAAATTTCCGGAGCCCTCCACTACGGCGTCTCTCATAATCATATAGTGGTTTTGGGACGTTAAACCCCACATATCAATCAATCAATTTCATTTGCTTGCACGTTGCAAGCGCTCAAGCTGAGCTCACATGCATATACGTCACCAACACTTGTCACCAAACACATACGTCACCAACAGGCGATACAGACATTCGCCTCGATCAGTTTGCGTCTCACCTGATTGCAGCGGTTACCCGGGAAAAAACGCACTGTTTTTTTATTATTGTTTGATACTTAACTTCGGCCCTCCACAGCTCTTGTGTGCCGCGCAATCCGACAAAACTCGCTCTTTCACTCAAGCTATACGTTCCACACAAGCACCTAAATACGATACTTGTACAATAGCTGTATTACGGATGTATGCAGTGTCGTGCGATACCAACTTTCGATGTACCAGTGTGTCACGATTTATGAATACCGCAGTGTGCTCGCGGTAGTCTAGTGGCTAAGGTACTCGGCTGCTGACCCGCAGGTCGCGGGATCGATTCCCGGCTGCGGCGGCTGCATTTACGATGGAGGCGGAAATGTTGTAGGCCCCTGTGCTCAGATTTGGGCGCACGTTAAAGAACCCCAGCTGGTCGAAATTTCCGGAGCCCTCCACTACGGCGTCTCTCATAATCATACGCTGGTTTTGGGACGTTAAACCCCACAAATCAATCAATCAACATTACAGTTCAATCTACCACCCTTGTGGTGTACGGCGGGTGTCCTTATTGTTCACTCCAATTACATAGAAGCTATACAGAGTACTGATCGTATGCACCTCTACATCCTCGCTGGAGCGACGATCCATGTAGGAAGCCTTATTTCCTCCATGCCTCTATACGGGGCGGTGACCGTGGCCGCTGGCTTGACAAATAGCGCGAGACGCGGTAATTCGGTATACCCCAACGGCGGTGTGTGGGTTGTACGTATAGTACGTGCGTGTGGTTGTTTGGGGGCGACATCCGTGGCGACGACGTTCGTCGGTGCGAAACTGATTCCTCGCATCGTGTGACAGCGGCCGGATCACACATGCAGCGAGTCATTGAGGAGGAAGAGGCCGGATACGGCCGTCGCTTCTGCAGGGAAAGTGTCGTAAATCAAGTGAACCCCCCCTCCGTGAACCGCTGTAGCTATCTGTATGGTGTCACTTGCATTGCTCGGAGAGCAGAACGTAATTGATGCAACCTCAAAGGGGTTGTATGCGAGATGGACCTGAGCAGCAACAGGGACATGAACACACGCCGTGGGTAGAAAGATTTCAGGATACGTCTTTCAAAGTCGAACCGTAGGAGGTGCCTCTGACGGTTTTCTTTATTCTTTTCACTGGGCGAATACTGTGACATTTACACAATACCTTTGAGCAATGAGTTTTTTTTTTTGCCACACATTTCGTTGCAGATAAGCGATGTTTACGCAAAACTTAATTATTTTTTTTTACTTACCGCAGGTATTCTCATACTCGTCGGACGAGTGCTTATCGTGTTTTTTTTTTTCTTTCTTTCTCTTTTTCTGTCAGCTCTTGGCTTTTACGAAACGCTGGCATGCAACATCCATATATGGTATATGCAACATCCGTATATGGCTTCTTTAGGAGACATATACAGTTAGGATATGTGGGTTTTAACGTCCCAAAACCAACATATGATTATGAGAGACGCTGTAGTGGAGGGCTCCGGAAATTTCGACCACCTGGGGTTCTTTAACGTGCACCCAAATCTGAGCACACGGGCCTACAACATTTCCGCCTCCATCGGAAATGCAGCCGCCGCAGCCGGGATTCGAACCCGCGACCTGCGGGTCAGCAGCCGAGTACCTTAGCCACTAGACCACCGCGGCGGGGCACATATACAGTTACTTTATACAGCTATTATATATGCAGTTATCAACATATGCAGATACTCTCTCGGCTCCCCTATGGTGGACTCTATAGCAACCTTATAGACTGTATAGGCTCCCTAAAGCCTTTCCGTGCAGTAAATATACATATACGTAACTGCAATCCACTGTTACCCGTGCCGCCACCTGACGGCGATTGTCGGTAGCCAGCCAGCCAGCCAGGCCAGGCCAGGTCATTCAGGTGTTGCTTCTCCAAAACGCTAGCTCACGCACCTGCGCCGGCTAGCTACAGATGATGCCGGCATGGGTCCTCCGTGAGGGCGCACGCATTGTAGACCAGCCGCCAACAACACCGGTCCACCACGCCGGACGCCGTCGATTTTGGGCAATCAGCCGGTCGCCCCCCCCCCCCTCCCCTCTCCAGTTGGCCCCCTGCGCTCCGCCATCACGCCCCTTCCTTCTTCCTTTCTGTTTTTAGTTCCCCCGCCGCCGTATCCTAAGCCTCGTTGTAGTTCGGTGCATCGGAAAGCGTCTTTCGTCAGGAGGATGCACACGCACGCCGCTGCAGGTGCCTGCAGGAAATAAAGCTGTCGTCTGTTCCACGCTTGTGGACCGTCTGTTGTAAGGCGCCGCGTGTGTGCTAACCCCAGCCCCAATTTTGACATTGTGGTAGGAGAGCTGACGACACGACATAGTTTATAAAAAAAAATAATCGAACACGTATAGCTAGTCCTAGCCCCCATTCAGTGCATGCGCGAGACAAGCAGACGACGCGCCACAGGGAATAAAATCAAAAGGCTCAGCGAACTGAAGGCAAGTGCTGTCGTCTGGAACGCCACCGCCCTGTCGTCTGTTTCTTGCTAGAGGTCGCAGACAGGTCAATGAGCGAATGGTTGCTTTATCGCGACAATAGGTGGGTTCCTATGCAAAGCAAGGTTGAAGTGGCGGTGATATTTATTTTGGTTGATACGACCTCAGTAGTTCTTGTTGTACAACCCACGCGAATGTTCGGACGGCGCTTTCAGACAGTCAGTAGAAAATCACAAGTGTTTGCTGGTGACTTATAGGGTGAAATGAACTGGATAGAAAACAGGAATGGTCTCGATGGGGCGTAGAAATTGTAACTAGGTAGAATAACTAGGAAGGTCATGACTGACTGAAACGAACTTTCGAACGTGACGTATTGAACCTCGGAACTCCATGGTATGCGCGCCACGTCTGGACGCGAAGTGGTGTTTTTGTCAAATTCTATACTGGCGGTAAATGTTTTTTTTTTCTCACATCTTCTTGGGTACAAACGCTCTCGGTAGGCAGATCGATAAGGCAAGATCGATAAACGCAATCAAGTCTTGCTAATGGTACACGCAGATACGGTTTCTGGAAGCTACAGCGTTGTATTTGTACGGGTGGCACATTGTATAAGGTTTCGACGGGTACGTTTTTGCAGTAATGCTAAGGAGGCATTGTCGTCGATACCCAAGAATTAGTCTTGTTATGTTCCCGTTCTCTTCAGCGAGGCCGCTTTCATGATTTTGATCGCTACCTATGTAAAGTACCGGATGTAGCTAGGAAACGAGGACATTTGGTCTATATTCTTGTATTTTAACAGGAACTTGTTAAGAGCGCAGTTACAGGTAGTTACGCCGACCTTTCGGAACCATTGTTTCAGTTCGCACTTTGTTAATCCGTTATCTTCTCCCTACTGGAGCGCGGTCTCCGTTTATCGCTCTATGTAAGGTACAGCGACTACGTTCCAAGAGTATGCGGCCTTAAAAAAGAACAAAAAAAAACAGATAATACATATGAGCGATTTTCGAAGAACCGCATTGAGACTAGCTAAGCAGTCGGTATACGACCCATTTTTCTCGAAGTGACCTCAGTTTTTCACTCTCTTCAGCTGCGATTTCTCTTTCTAATATCTTCCCTCCATCGGCATTCGGTACTTGCAGTTCCTACGTACCGACGCACGAGTAAAACGACGCAATCGCGATAAAAAAAGACTCACGGCGGGAGAGATCCAATAATCGGCTTGGCTCGGCTTTTTACCACTCCGTTTTCGCGGTACCTTTATAAAGTATCATCCTCGGTTGCCCAACATTTAGCGGCTTTTTCGCATAGTCGTGTGAATCGCCATATCGCTCCCTTGCCACGCTTGATGCCGAAATCGCATAATCTCCTCTTAGCCACGCAGCGAGGGTAGTTAATGGAGGAGTTAATGGTGAGGCGACACTCCTTCTGCATTGGCTTCTTTCCTTTCTGGAGCACGGCTTGAATCGTCTTCTGCTTTAGTACCTACTTCTGTGTGTTATCTCTATGCATCGGCTTCTTTGTGTGCCTTCTTCGTATGTCCGTACGTCCATGACCTCTCAAACCACAAACTCCTCCCCCACAACGCCTTAGAAGGTGCCCCTCTTTCTAAGCACTCCCCGTGGTGCATTAAAGTGTACCCCTCTACTCCTCAAGCGAGGGCCCCCACTCCCCGTATCCACCCCCGAAAAGGGGCCCCCGGTCCGCCGCTGCACGTGGTCTCAGTGGCGCGGTTCCCTCCCCTGCGAGTCGGCAACAAGATCTCGGTGACTGCAGCTGCCTGTGTAGTTTTGGCGCCGTGCATGCATTTGTTGCCACGGCGACGATGTCGCTTTGGTGCTGGCATGTGGGGTTCATTTCGGGGGGCTGCTAAAACCTTGACGGTGGAGACACTCGTGGGAAAACGTCGAAAGAGTGGTCGCGATGGTCAAGTGTCCACCGACCAGCAGTCGTGTAAGCCCCCCCTCGCCCCATCCGGCCTCCTACGGACGTACGTATACGATTATCCGTCCTTTGTACTCAGGCACTGCGCCGTGCTCCCGACCGGGTTGCAGAAATTAGGTGCCTTTTCTCATCTTCTAACCACTACCACCACCACCTTTGTACGACTACGCGTTTCGTTAGAATGGTCATCTCACGCTGCTGCACAGAACAATAAAAAAAGGAAGTAAAAGTGTACCGGATGGTGTGGCGTTGGTGTGCAGCGGTGTGTGAATGCTTGCGTGCGGCCGTCGGATGCGTTCGAGGGGTCCGAATATGGTTCGCGCACAAGTTGCGTGCATTGAAGGAGAGCGGGTGGGCACGGTGTCTCGTAGTTCTGCAAAAAAAAAAATAATAATAATAAGGGAAACCCGTCCGTTCACTCTTAATTATTTGCTCTCCTGTTTTTCTGCTTATGGTTCATTCGAAGATTGTATACATTTCACTGAGTGAACCGCAAGCTGCAAAACAAGAGGATAGAGCCATTGCGTTCTTCCGATTCTAACACACAGATCGGAACCTGGAGGATAACGAGAGAAAAAAAAAACTAGAGAAAAGATTAGGGACTACGCGGTGCACTGTGTAACAGAGAATGACGGGCTCCTAATCTCGTTAAGAGATTGGGACACTGTAGCTTGGGTCAGGCAACAAACAGGTGTGCAGCTCGTATTCTAGCTGGTATTTGAGGCACCGTAGTAGACCTGCAAGGGCGACCACGTAATACCTCATCACAGATAGTCGGTGGTCAGTTAGGACAACGTAATGGACACCAAGGACAGAAAAAAAAACCTGACGACCGCGGCGAGTTAGGTGGAGCCACGAAATCAAGAAACTTGCCGGCATAAAGTGGAGTAAACTTGCTAAAGGTATGGAAAGTTGGAGATCACAGGGAAAGGCCTTTGTCCCACAGTGGACATAAATATAACCTGAGAACGATCATGTTGATGTGCGGAGACGTTAAGTATATGTGAAAATCAGTTTGCTTACTTCGCTATATCCGTTAATGCGGCATATCCGCAATACACTTGTCTGAACGCTGGCAAGAGTACGCGCAAGGTACCCGTTTTTCTCCTTGACGTTGTTGCGACCGGGGTTTGCGGCCTCGGAAACCCGGGATCAAGATGTCGAGGCAGGAGGAAGTTGAACTTCGTAGTAAAGTGTTAATTTACATTATTTACGTGGCACGAGCTCTCTGGCCCGAAGCTCTACGTTGAAAAAGGCTGTCTATTGAACAAGCTCCGTGAACCACACTAAGCAGCTCGCGAGGGCTGAATAAATACAGTTTCATCTCCCCAGATTCCTAGATCGGGGAATAAGTCCATACGGCACTGTCCAATAACATGTCCCGCAGCACACACGAGTGTCATTATGCCGGCACCGCCCCCAACAAACACACGCAAACCAAACACGTGTATATGGTCCCGGCGATGCTGCCTCCTCCGGCGAATCTTAATTGCTTCCAGCGAGCGGGGTGAAACGTGTTGGTCATCTCGCCGCTCTCGCCGACCACCCAATCTTTGTCGAACGGCGATCGCGGTCTAGGCGCCTCCAGGGTACCATACCTGGACATTTGGTACTGATTTGAGCGTCGGCGGCTCATCAGTCAGAGACGCACAGCGTGGTGCTCCGACGTCCGTAATCGGCGGAAGCTCGGCATTGTGGCTCTTACCGGGGCACGAAGACGCCACGTGTCGCATCTTTGCGCGGACCCGAAAGACAGCGGTGCTTCGTAGAGTAATTTCAGCCACACAGCGCCCAGCACGTGCAAACAGCAGGGAGTCTTGGCGCTGCTCCTTATCTCCACAAAATGAGGCGGCCGCCTTTCTTCCGTTCTGGCGGCCGCGGCAAAAGGGTGGCCCGCCAAACGCAACAACGTCATATCTGGGACATCTTTCGCTGTCAAAGATATGTCGAATAATTACGGTGCATCCGGTCCTTGTGAGAGAGTTTCCCAGTTAAACCTATCTAGCGGGAACTGTGGCGCTGCGATGGTTCAGCCACCACGAGAATGACGGGTAGTACGTGCATGGTTTGCCTAATCTCCGTCTTGCGTGACGATAGTTATAGCGCGAGAACAAAACGACGACACAGAGACAAGAAGGACTACAACTATCGTCATGCTACAACTATCGTCATGCCATGCCAACTAGCCCAAGCTGCCACACTTCCGTCTTGCGGCTTCAAACGCACTCGAGGCTTCGTTTATTGTGGAGTTTTTGCGTCTGTTTTGGATTAAAGAATGGATCAGTGTTATCTTAGCGAGCCGATTTGGATTGGTGATCCTAAAAGCATAGGGGGGGCGGGGGGAATGAAACTGCCGAACATTCGGTGGTTTTCGTCTCGTGGCAAAGAAGCTCCAGGCCACGTTAAGCCAAACGGAGCTGAAGAAAATGAAGATTAGATAAACCCGTATCTTTTATTCCTATGGTGGCTGAAGTACCGTGCATTGCATACGTCACAGACACTAGCGCCAGAGTTCCTCCTAGTGTGTACTTGTAAAGAACTATTATTCCTTTGGTTGCTGAAGTACCGTGCATTGCATATGCCATAGACACTAGCGCCCGGGTTCCTCCTATTGTACTCGTAAGGAACTAACTCATCGGGCCCTCGACGCATGTGCGTCCACTCTGTCCCCCTTCGCGTCCGCGTCCCACGAGGCGGCGCTGTGGTCACACAGTGCTTTCGCCTGCTTCCGCTGACTGCAACGCCGCATGGGGTCTTCCTCGCCGACGCTATAGACGACGTTTCTGATCCAACAGCCCCCACCCTCCTTTCCGTCTAACTCGATGTTCCCAGCCACGGGTGTTTTCTCTTTCGAGCTCGTTCGCCGCATCGCTGCGACCTGCAGCGTTTCGGTAAAGCTCAGCGGGTGTTTCTTTCGGGCGTCTCTTTGTCTGAAGCGCAATCGCTATACCTGCGGGCTGTTGTACGTTCGCTTTTTTTTCAATTTCTTTTTAAGGAAGCCACTTGTGGGTTGTATGGTGGCCTGACGAGTGTGCAGTGGTTTCCGGAAGCAAGTTGGGGGAGAGTGCGGGGGGGGGAGATAGTGTAGGTTTATTGGAACGTCCGTTCCCGTCGCAGTCTGAGAAGGTACTGCGATGCTATGTGAACTGCCCCGTGTAGAGGTCCTTGTTATTGACATTAGCAGATGTGATGAAAATAGGAATGGTACATACACAGCGCTCTTTGAAAGATGTGGTCTTACGTAGCGATTAGTAATCACAATAATAAATATTATGATTACTTTTCCATCCTTCGGGCTCGGGAATAAGACAAAGGGCCACAATACTCATCCATATCTACGCTGTCATGCAGCTAAATCGAATGCGACCGCAAAACTGAGCAAGCTGGATTCCAACAATAAACAGTGTAATTCTGACATTAGTTACGTACGTAGATGAGCACGCAAACGTTAGTACATAATAATGTTAATAATAACTCTTGTGCATCGTGGTGAACAACTCACGTGTCTGTCGACAGACCTCTTGGTTGCATTTGAGACGCTCGACTGCTTAAGCCATCAAGATAAGTTAAGGCGATCTCTTGTGTAAGGCATGAAGATGCATTAATAGGCACATACGCATATGTGGATGCAGATCCGCAAGTTTTGGCTTGCACCCACCCTGCCCCGCCGTGGTGGTCTAGTGGCTAAGGTATTCGGCTGCTGACCCGCAGGTCGCGGGTTCGAATCCCGGCTGCGGCGGCTGCATTTCCGATGGAGGCGGAAATGTTGTAGGCCCGTGTACTCAGATTTGGGTGCACGTTAAAGAACCCCAGGTGGTCGAAATTTCCGGAGCCCTCCACTACGGCGTCTCTCATAATCATATGGTGGTTTTGGGACGTTAAACCCCACAAATCAATCAATGAATCATTGCACCCACCCTGTGTATCCGGCAAGGCTATTTGCATCTCGACTGCGCATCGGACATGCGCAGATACTCACGGCGCGCTATCGTGCGCCTATATAATCAGTGACTGAATAAACCGATATCACTTCTTGTTCTGGCCATCATGCTGTCTCGTCGTCCTTGCTAGCTACACCCTGGGTGATTGGTCAAGAATCGGGTGGCTAAGATGAAATATTTATTATATAGAAAATGTAATATAATAGTCGTTTTAATTAATAAGAGTACTTCATCTGTTTTTGAAATGTGCCAAATTTAGAAGCGCAACTACGGCTCAGATAAAGCTGTGGTGGCACCTACATACTCGCAGTTATGCTCTAAACCAGTAATAATAGATTACTAATCATTTTAATAATTACTGTCCTAGAGGAAAATTGAGAGTATGTATGTGCGAATAGAGCCTCATTTCAGCTAGTAATGGATTTGGCCTACTTGAAAAAAAAAAACACCATCTTTGTTTTTCGGGTGCGAGAGGGGGGGGGGGTTCCTCGGCTCAAGGGAGCCCGCAAAAAATAATAAAACGAAACTATGCACTAACGGTGACGACGACGAGGATAGCGTCGCTTAAACGAAATTAGCATCGCGCTATAGAAATGGCAAAACTCCGTCATGAGTGCACGTCTTTGTCCTCCATCCCGAAAGTGTTTGAGTGGACCCACCATTTTGAGAGTGCGAACAGCGAATGCCACCGCGACTGCGCAACACTTTCGCCACTTCGAAACAAGGAAATAAAAAAAAGATCGAAATGGCCCCCTTCCCGGAACCTGCGCCGCGAGATCTGCGCCATTAGTTTGCGTTCCCACTTTGTACGAACGATATTGTTTTCTTTAGAGCTAGGAAAAGTAAAAAAAACAATAACAAAGGATATATTTAAGGCATTCTCAGAGGCATCGACCTTTTTCCGGTCCTTACCTTCGCCTCTGTACCCTCCTCCTTCCATTGCCCTCGCTTTTCTCGAGACACGCCGCTTAGAGAAGGTCTGAGTGTTGTTGCGTTGTCGATGCCTTGTGTTTTGACCCTACGGTAACTTAGCGAAGAAGGCCGGCTTGCGATGCGCCAAACACAAACAAACAGATGCTAGCGATCTCTGGTGTCCGACTTGTGAAAACTTTGCCACAGGGATCGCCGGGCATTGAAGAGGACGGGGGGGGGGGTATAAAAAGCACCCCTCTCCTCCTCCTACCACGTTCTTTCTTCACAATACGCGCCCCTTAGACAAGGTCCGACTGTTGTTCTATAGTTGTGGGGTCTTGTATTCTACGCTCACAGCGAAACAGTACCGGTCGGCTAGACAGACGCAGCAAACAATGAGGGGGGGTACTAGTAAACCTCCCTGTCGAACTTGTAGAATTCTTGAGGCAGGAGAGAGAGGGAAGAAAGGGTGGAGGGGCTGTGGCAAGGGAGCGTACGATCTACGAATCCCCTCCCCTCCCCCCCCCCCCAAGTCGTGCCCATCATCCACCCACCCCAAGAGTAGTCATCGACGTGATGCCGCCCCTCTTACATAATGCTAGGGCATCGCGCTTTCCTTCGTGATGCACGCTGTGCAACTCTTTGCTTCTCTTTTTGTACGTTGCTCTCGATGCGCGCTCTTGTACGCACTACGCACGGCGCGGCCCGGTGGGTGCGTGGAAGTGCCTATAAGACGCCGACGGAGGCGCCGCCTATGCGAACTATCCGGTACTCACCAGTGCAGAGGCGCTCTCTAACCCGCCTTCGCTCCTTAACCTCTTTTTTTTTTTTTTCCCACGCGCACTTTAACGCTCGGCTGCCACGTTAGCGTCTTTCCTCGATTCTTTTCTGTCTTTTATTTTTTTTACTCGCATCTTACTCTCCTTACTTCCGTTCTTCCTCGCCTCTAGAACCAACCTGACTCCTTCTTTGACTCTTTTCATCTTTCTGTTTTTTTTGTTTCTTTCGTTCTTTCTATTGGCCTTACGTTCCACGTTTCATATCTACTATCTACAGTCCTCCTTTTTTTTTTAATCCGCTTGTTTTGTCTCATCTCTGCTTTATTTTCTTGATAGAGGCGTTGATGTCTGGAGAGCTTTCTTCGTTCCTTGTCCCCGATTCCTTCTCATGTTTCGTGTCTCCTCCTTCTTACTCAATTTTTTTGTATAACCCTTCGCTTAATTGCCTTCGTCCTTCCTCTTGCAAGCTGGCTTGATGCCTTCCATTTGTTCTTCGTTCCATTCGTTGATTCCGTTCGTTCCATTCGTTGATTCTTCTGTTCAGTTCGTTGATTCACTCGTTAGTTTCGGTTAATTGATATGTATACCTGTTCTATCTATCTATCTATCTATCTATCTATCTATCTATCTATCTATCTATCTATCTATCTATCTATCTATCTATCTATGTCGAAGTATCATAGTAATTCTCGCCACTCTCCGGAGGCCCATTGAAGTATTCGGTATGTATGCAGAGGGGCCCGGGCAGGTTATGGAATCTTGCTACATTCCTTTCATCTCTCTCTCTCCTCTTCACAACCATTCCTGTCATACCGCTGCCGACCGACCGACCGACCGCAGGAGTATATAGGCGGTAGGGAGATGGGAAGGTTGGTGCGAGAGGCAACAGATGATGATGGGTTCTTATGTAACGCATAGCGATGGCGCCCTCAATTCTGCTCTTTTTTACGACACCCCCCCCCCCCCTCACCCTGAAGACGCGCCGACGCTTCGGTGTCGCTCTTTGTTCTCGATTATCCGGCTTGAGGTCGGTCTATGCAAGCGCAGAGGGCGCTGCAGGTGTGCGCACCGCGAGATCACGCGTGAGCGGCGTTGCGCCCTCCATCTTTATTGTCTGTTTGCGTACGTCTGTCTGTCTTTCTTTTTTTTCTCAGCACGTTTGTTCGGAGGCGGTATGACAAGCACGAACGGCTCTCTCTTCGTCTTCTGTTGCTATTGCGTATGCGCTGTATATCTGTTCCCCCTCCTCCTATTCTCATTCTCCTCCCTCCTTCTTACACTTCGTTCGTTTCCTTCTCTCTCAGTCATCTCCTTCTGTTTGTTTATTTCGTATTTCGCCCGCTTACAACCTGTTCTGCTTCCTGCGCGTTTCGCCTTCTGCTATACTTCTGGTTCTGGGGTGGCGTTCGGGACACGTCTCAAATGCCGCAGTGTTTTTTTTTTCTATATTGTAATGGCGGCATTCTAAGCTAATTAGAGAGGCCCTAGCAGCCCCACGGACCAATCATATTTTGACCAATGGCGGCGTTTGGCACATTTCAAAATACCACCCCAGAAACATAGCGAAGCAGAAGCTTTACCAAAAGGTTAAGCACACATACCAGCAGGAAACAACTGCTTGTACAAGAATAAATGAAAAATAGCAACAACTCTGTCGTCTGCTTCTCCTTCTACCTTGCACACGTAAGGCTATGCCGAGACCCGTGGCACAAAGTAGTTTTTTTTTGTTCTTTCCTCGTTCTTCATTGCTCTCTTTCTTGTTGTCTTTCTTTTCAGTTTGATGTAAACACAACGAAAAGAAGACACGCATGAAGCTAATGAGGTTAACTTACGTCCCGAATGCAAGATGAATTGTGGGAGGTGGACCCCTTTGTTGATACGGGAAGTAAATAGTTGTTCCGCCGGGCATGGCGTCAGTGTACCATCAAGATTGTCACATCATGACACCCACCTTTAGTACACCGTTTGACATTTAATTAGGCTCGTGGTCAAATTCAGCCTGTTTGTAAGCAGAGCCTCCGTGAACTACGCAAACTATTATTTGAGAATCTCGAAGGACGTGCATGCTCTAGTGAAAAGCCGGGGCCCAAACGTAGCCCGTGTCGTCTTCTGTAGGGCGTTCCTCGTAGAGGATGCACGTGCAGAATGCCTCAAGACACTCGACTCTGTACACAGCATACTTCAGACAACACCGTGTTCCAAGACGCCGCTTCTCGTGTATCGTTTTTTTTTTTCTGAGCCCTCGAAGAACGCGATGAAGAAGAGTGCGCCCGCCATGACCTTCGCCTCTTTATTCTTTTCAAGGGCGACCGCGATTCGCCTCGCACGTCCATCAGACTCTTCTTCGTCTTCTGTTGGCCTTCTTGTTTCGCTTCGTCGTCTATACTCTCTGTTATACGGCTTGTGTTTATCTTCTGCTTGGTCGTCTGCTATCTGTAATATCACGCGGTCTGTTCCGTCTTCCCGTTCTACTTTACTTTGTCGTATACTGCGCGCGTTGTGTTACGCCTTCTGTTCTTGTGGTCGTCTGCTTGTTCTTCGACGGCGTCTGCTATTCTTTCTTCCTGGATGATCTTAAGAGCTGCCCCTTACGATGTGTCAAGAGGCGAGCAAGGGCATTGCACTGGATACTGGAGTGGCGTGGCATGTCTGAAGACTGAGTTACTTACTTTCTTTCCTTTCTTCTTTCTTTCTTTCTTTCTTCTTTCTTTCTTTCTTTCTTTCTTTCTTTCTTTCAGTATGGGAGGGGTGCCCCGTGGCTGCCTTTGTTGTGCCGCACCTGCCAAAATGTAACAACAGTGCCATTTGCGCATGCGTCATCCGTGAAGATTGGACGCCGTCTGCTATTGTGGCGTGTACACATCATGCTGTGTGATCCCTGGAGTACTTTACAATGCATGTACACACGTCGAGTTATGAAGAACTACGCATATATTTTGGTCGCGTGCGTTCGCGTTGAATAGGTATATAATTAAAATAAAATTGACCGTGGAGTATAACCTTCGAGAAAAAAAAATACAAGTGCTGTGATGGCATCACCATCAGCAACCGTATAGGGAAAAGGCCGAAGTTTGTCCCGAAACTTCAGTTTTACTTGTCTACAAGCATTATCGCTGTTACTCAAGTTCCGCGATTTGAGAGTATAATTTTCATTAGTCCGTTTACCCGTTGTCTATTAGAAAGTCATATTTCGCTCATGTTTGCGTTTCAGAGGTCGGTGTTTTTTTGTAGAAAAGTAAAGTGTTGTATGTGTCGGTTTCTTCGTGAACACGGAGAAATAAAAATCGTCTATTAAAACCCACGATATCTTGCAAGCTATAACTGGGTAACAGAGCAAGGGCGGGCAGGACTTCTATGTTACTCAGTTTTTTCTAATGTTTACCAACGGGCTAAGTTGAAACCTTGTTGAAATTCATAATTCGCAAAGCGAAGAAGCTACGGAATGATGCATCCACGCGTCACTAATCGCTAATCCACGGAAGATTTTTTCGCTGTTCGCCGATTTTTTGCCGGACCAAAACGACGTGACATTGATTTACTAATCCTCGCTATCTTTTTGAAACCCTTCTCACCTCTCTGTTTTTTTTTACTTAATAAATAACATCAGCTTTATGCCTGCGAAATCTTAGTTAACAACGTGGCTTGCAAGCAAGGGCCATCATCTGGCGAATGCAACCAAAGTTATCTTCAGCACCTTCTTTTATTCTTATGTCTTCATATTTCTGTCATCTTCCTTTTTCTATCAGCTTCTGTATCTACTATATTGTCCTTTCTATATCTGTCTATATCTCTTATCTACTAATTGTCATCTTTCCTTCTTTCACTCTTCTTAACCCTTCATTCTCTTTCCATCCCTTGCCATGGTACATATACTGTACATGGTCAGGCTAAGCTCTGCCTTCTCTCATCCTTCTTTGCCTTCTCCTCACACAATAGCGTCACTCCCCGTCCACATACTCGTTCCCCTTTCCCACAGCCCTGGTTATGCTATAGTATGCATGTCTCTGCTGTGCTGGGGAGCCGCTTGGGCAAATACCCGCTTCCTCGGGAACACTAAGCGCTTTGCTGCTGGTCACGCAAACCCAGCTCGTCGGTTACGTGCAGCGCCTTTCTTCTGTTCAGAGCGCCCCCTACAGCGTGCCGTATGGTGACGTCTCGTATAAGCGATCGCTTAGCCGTCGCGATCCGGCGGGGCATGTTTCTCTTGGGCGGCGGGCTCCTCGAAAAGCGAAACTCTCCTTCGGGACGTTCCGACAGTTTGTCCTAAGAAAGATGGAACCTCGGTTTGCTATTGCTGTTTTTATCTGTTGTTTTGTGTGTGTGTGTGTGTGTGTGTGTGTGTGTGTGTGTGTGTGTGTGTGTGTGTGTGTGTGTGTGTGTGTGTTGGTGTGTGTGTGTGTGTGTGTGTGTGTGTGAGTGAGTGTGTGTTTGGCGCGTAGATTCACTTTCGGCGAACGAAGAAGCAAAGGCGGGGGGGGAAGTGGTGGAGGGGAAGGACAGTAAGCGGACAAGTTTCGGGAGGTCGAAAACCCCTGTCTCAGCAAGCAGTCAAGTATACATACGATACTTCACCGCTCGTTCTCGAAGTTTGAGGCGGCCCTCCTTTCATACCGTGCACGCGCACACACTCTCTATCTTCCTCATTTGCATATTACGAGCGCGCGCTATCGCTGTCAACCCCCCCGAGTGTGCGTATACGTTTTCGCTTTCGATTCTTCTCGAAGAAGTCACTTATTTTTTCTTTACTGTTATGTCCACTTTTTTTTTTGTTTTCACTTCACTCGTATGCTTATCAATTCTCTCCTGTTTACAGGTATGTGCACGTTACATACGCAGGACTTTCCTTGGCCAATCCGTTCTCACTTTCTTCTTTTTTCTCATTTGCATATTACATGTGCGCCCTACGAACGTTCTCTTTCGTTATACACTTTTCCACTGGACTAGCGGGCACTGCGGTTGAACATAGCCCGTTGCGACAGGCTCCTCCACCCCATAAGTGCCGCTTATTTTTTGTCGTAAAACACTTTCTGTGAACTTTTATTCGCTGCCTTCTAATGTGGGTATGGCTTGCGAGTCGTGCCTAAATGCAACGCGTTGGCCGCACATGAACGTATAAAAGCCAGCACTAACTGCGTGGACCGAATTCTACTTTCATCGTTCTATGCTCATTGTTCTGCGCAATGTCAATCAATCTGTTCAGACAATCGGTTTTTATTGTGTAAATTATGCATTTAATGACCGGTCGCTTTATTACTAAAACGGGTAAGACTCCAGAGCCAATTCAAGGGCAAAGCAGTGGTCTGTTTCTCAGCTGAAGTATGTTTATTTATTTATATACCTTAAGGGCCTCTAGGGCATTACATAAGGGGGGTTTCATACAGTAATCAGTGACAACAGCAATTTTTGACGAGAAAAGAAGACAAAAAACAAGAAAACATGCGCAGGCTACACAGTCCGTCAACCAAGATAGTTACTCCTGAGCTACAGGGCAAATAAGTATATTGATAAGTGTAAAAAAATACCAATACTTTCGTATGATATGCATTTCTCAATACTTTGTTGAATGTCAACGGAGTAAATATAGCGGAGCGTTCGGCGGCAGACCGAAAACACAACCGCAGATGCAATGTGTTTGTCCCGCCGCTTATCCACCTTTTTTTTTTTACGGAGAGGGGGATTTTCTCCTTTCAGGGCTGTTGCACGAGAGTACAAAAGATGACGTCACAGCCTCAGCAGTGCATTTTTCGGGAGTGGGGGGTGGGGGGGCGGGAGTCGCGCCCTAACAACAGAACAGCCCAAAGACGACCATGGCGGCACCGAGGGAGCCTTGGGTAAAAAAGAAAGGTTGGTTCTACGTACAATCTCAACTGTCACAGCTTTCGCAGTTCATTGACTGCAGTCTTTTTGTTGTCCGTCGAACGTGATTTCGTCGTTGTCTGTGCTACGGGTTGAATTCCTAATAATAGTTTTGGGTGTTTTACCTCTCAAAACGATTATAATATTACGAGGGCCGTCGCATATAGTGGAGGGCTCCGGAAATTCCGAGCATTTCGTGCTCTTATAACGTGCACTGACGTCACACATCACACACTTTCACATCACGTGGGAGTGTGCAGAGCACGACGAAGAACACGACACCAATGGAGCTTGGGGAGGAACGGGAGGCGCTGCTGTCTATAGCCCAGCCCTGGTGGATCAGCTGCGACTGATCCACAGAGCTGAACGGATGGCTCGTGCCAGTGGGGCCCTGGAATAAGGGCACCACCCTGCCGGACAGACTGCGCTCTTCACCCTGTATATTCCTCGGGGCGCTGGAGTTTTAGCCTGTCTGGATTATGTACATAATAATGTTTTCTACTACTACTACTACTACTACTACTACTACTACTACTACTACTACTACTACTACTACTACTACTTCTACTCCTACTACTACTACTACTACTACGTTGTTACTACTACTTGTTACGTGTTACTACTACTACGTTGTTACTACTACTACTACTACTACTACTACTACTACTACTACTACTACTACTACTACTACTACTACTACTACTTTACATCTAGCCATAGCAGCGTTACATTGGAGCACGCTGTAATTTCTTTATACGAGCAGGACTGTAAGGTGCAGTGGGCACAAGTACATTAGAACGATAACTGGGACGTGTGCGTCTGCGGCTTAACGATAAAGCCGAAACACACGCGCCCAACCTGATCAGCGACGGCTGCCCGGTATTATACCACAGTCTCCATCACGTTGTCTGGACGTCTTCACCGAGGCTTGTCGAAAAGGGCTCACCCAGGCTTGTCCTTACCGAGGCTTGTCCCTCCTTACGCTTCGCGAAACACCCCCCCCCCCCCCCCCTTTATCAAGGTGTTAACGGAGGATGCCAACTTGCAGTAGATTGACAGGCCTGGGGGAAGGAGATGGAAACGCGGAGGTGCACGGCCGGTACGTCGGACGCTAATCCACGCGTGCTCGGCAAGGGAACTTTAATCCCGCTGATTACTGAGGCACGTGCGGTGAGGAGTTCCTTCTAATGTCCCCCGTCTGTCTCCTGACTTGGGGTGTTTACCAAGTTGGGGCAAGAAACGGCGATCATTTGTACACGTACGAAAGGGGGATTTGCCTGTCCACTACTAATCCGGCATCTTTATCACCGTGCTCCCGTTTATATATATATATATATATATATATATAAGGGAAAGAAGTGTATACCTAAGGGCTCGTTTTTCCGTGTTTCGACTCAATATTAATGAGATCTAACAGACAGTAATGCCAAGTAATGTATAGGGGAAGTTATTAGAACCAATGGAATGTAAATAAGAAGAAAGAAAAGTGGGTGAAAAAATAACCAGCCGTGAGCAGGAATCGAACCTACGACCTTCGAATAACGCGTTCGATGCTCTAACCACTGAGCTATCACAGTGGCCTTCTCTCTCTCTCTCTCTCTCTCTCTCTATATATATATATATATATATATATATATATATATATATATATATACTACTTATATATATATATATATATATATAAGTTATATTTACTGGGATCCAGGGGTATTAATAAGAAATACGCAGTGCATGCTGAGGTACAAGAAATAAATAATACATTTATTCGCCGATTCAACCAAGGAGTACGTGTAAGCAGTCCCTGGTTGGTTGAAATGTTGGATAAATTATTTTTTTTTTATTTTTCCTTTCGTACGTGCTTCCCCGCGTATACATATCTGTGTGTGTGTGTTGCTGGTTTAAAAGTGCATTACTAGAGAACAAAAATCTTTGCCATCTAGCGGGACTCTTGTTAAAGAAAATTAGTGTGCGCGAAACCTATATTTTGAACAGCGTCGCTATAAGCGTGTGCGGATAATATACGTGTCTCCGACGGGTAACTCAGCTCCGCAATAACCGTTTCCACATTCAAGCGTGCACCTGTCTGTCGCGGGGCCCCACAATATTCGCGCTTTTTTGTGGGTAACACACGTGCGTTAGCGGCATTCAACGCTCCCTCCGTTATTTTGTTTTGTTGTACATTCTTGTTCATAAAATGCTGCCCGCAACGTTCGCAAAACTGGGCTGCCGCCGCCTCTCTCTATGTAATTTGCATAAATACGACGAAGCGCCATTTGAAATTTCCCACGACTCAAGCGCAGCTCGGCCGTAAACTGAAGATGTGCCAGGTTTTCTTGCGCATTTCGTTCTTTTTTCTTTCATCCTAATATATCTTCTTCTCACGCTTCGCTTCGTCTTCTGGTCGCATGTGCAACTAAATCCGCAAAAGCGACACTGTCTCGGTAAATCGGTGCAGCACTGTGACAGGCGTAGCCCTTCTCAGCTTACCAGAAGATGTATACAGAGTATAGTAACGCCGCACAAGTATAGCAGACGACTCGTGTCGTCTGCTCTTGCACGCACTGCAGGCGACGCTATGTATACCATACGAGCACGTTTACTATACGGTATGCTCATTAGCGGCCGTACCGTCTGTTCTCACGAGCTGACGATTCTGCGTCTGCGCACGATATATACGTTCTTCGCATCTGCGTCGTCTGCTCCGCCGAACAGAAGACGCGTCATCTGTGCGTACAGTCATCCGCGACCGTATACCATCTGTTCTCGCAAGCAGGCCTCGTATAAAAAAAAAAAAGTGGTTACAGCTGAAAGTGAATCAACCATGTATAGAAGCCGTGCTTAGTTATAGGCCGTCTGTCTCGAACGCTTCTTCGTAAATGTCACATCCAGAACGCTGCACCTTTCTCTTGAAATATGCGAAATGGGCGCGTTTTTTTTTTTTTTTTTTTTGCTTCATACAGGCTCTCGCACCTTACAGGTCTCGCGAAATATGATTTTTTCCAGAATGTAATATAGGGAGCCTTTCGAAAAACGCCCGCATTTTGAATCGTTTTTTCTCCTCTCCTTATGTTTTTTTTTATGGTTCTTCGTAAATGAGTTCATATATGCGGGTGTCTATGTCGTGTTTGCCGCATATGCCATCTGTTATTTATTTATTTATTTATTTTATTTCCAGTATTTGGTTTCGGCATATGTTCCTTCATGCTTATTCCTCGAGTCATATTGCGCTCCTCCGTCACCAGAGGGTGCTTGCGCATTTTTAGTGCTCCCCCCCCCCCTACTAACATCTCCAAATAAGAATAAGCCCTCGTCCCCAAAGTACGCCTTGTGGCATTTAAGTTACACCCAGTTGTCAAAAGCCGGCGTTCGCCCGCGCGTAGCGCCCCCTATGCCACACACACCCACGCAACCACCGCGCCTTTTTTGCAAAACTCGTCACGCGTGTAATGCCTGGGCTCTTTGGGGGAAGGGTGTGGAAGGGGGTGCTTTAAAAATTCACGCTTAAGCGTGATTGGTTGGAGTGTGTACAGTATAGAAAGGGAGGCACCAACAAACAGAACCGCGCTTTGGTTCTTTGAAAGCGCGGGCCACTGGCCTCGTGCAGGAGTCTGGCGTCGGCTTTAAAACGTGTAGCAAAACATTAGCGGTGTAATATCCCGTGCTTCGCACTATACCCAGAGAAAGAAATGTTACCCCGGCTTTATTACGTAAAGAGTTGCGCGCGTTATGGAGGATTCGGTCATTCCAGCGACGCAGGCGCCGCCATGCAGCCGTGCTCCGAAGCTGTGACACGGTGGTAATCTGCGACGCAGTTCGGTCTTTCAGTAGTGATGAACCAATGAACGCGTCTTCATGCTTCGGGACGCTGACGTGCGCGCTTGTGACGTCACCATCTCGACCGCCATTTCGACCTACCGTTGCGCCGCCTATAGTCGCTGGAATGGTCGAATGGGGATAGTGATTTAGCGATCTTCATGTCAGCGCGGGTTCGTCGAACCTTACCCCGGTATTCTAGATTCTCAACGCTCCACCTTCACTTGAAAAAACTGATGGAAGCGCCATCTCTAGGCAGGGAAAGTCACTGCATATCAGTAATAATTTGCTGCTATTCTTGAGTAGCGCAGCGTGATTTTCACCCCACAGCGGCGCAGTGCGCAACTCTGTCAAGTGAAGGGTGAAAGTCGAGTCGTGGAGCGTTTGTGAATACGGGGGTTAGCCCGGCAGTGAGGAGTGGTATTATAATGCGTGCGTATGTGCGCGCGTGCGTGCGTGTGTGTGCGTGTGTGTGTGTGTGTGTGTGTTTTCGTGCGCGTCTATAAGTTTCACTCTTGCTTTATTACCACAAAATACGTCTACACCCTAATCTAACCGATGTCTAGCCCGAGAAGAAGTACACTCCGGTAGAACAATCGTCCGACCCAGTCGGCGCAAAACGCATGCTTACGCAATAAACGTGGTAACCGACAAATGCTATTTTTGTGCAAACTTTATTCCGAGGCCATTATGAAGAGGCCCAACGTTTTCCAACACAAAGGCTGTACTTCAAACCTGTACATGCGCAATCCGATATACCGAAAGGTGTCCTTCGTCCACCGTTTCGAATCTCATTGCACGCGCTTCAATGTCATCGCTGCCTAGCCATCGGCCGTACCATGCCGAATGCGCCGGTTTTCGTCTCTTCGCTGCCCCTTGCCGAGGACGCAGCAACCGCGTCGCGCTAGACAGTACAGGTGCACGTGTAAGTACTACATTTCGTCACCCGATCTATATATGTCACGCGTACCTTGGCCGGCTGTTCGAAACGCGTCATTAGAGAGTCTTAGTACTGCGGAATGGTGCTACGTACGCATCACGCAACCGCCTTGCGTTACGTGGCGTCGTTTGCCACTAATCGGCTTTGAGTACGCCGTAGTACCCGCGTACGTAACGAGCGTGAAGCGGGTTGCGCCATCTGGTAGATCAAAATAGAAGCACGTGTTGTTGACAGCCAATGTGAGCCAATCCAAGTGTTATAGCCAGATTATGGCCATATTTTAAGCCACAGAGCCGGTCGGTGCTTGCCTTCGATGCCGCCATTTTGCAAAACGAAGTCTCGCGCTGTCGCGAACTTGTTCGAGAGCGGCGTGATCACCTCATACGTACGCACGCACGCATCTCATGCGTGCGTACGTAGCGGCTGCGTACGTAACGCGATACGTGTGCGTTGCGGTCTGCGCATGCGCACTACGCAGAACGTGGCGTCCTTACGTACGCAACGCCGCCACGTACGCAGCGTACGCAGTACTAAAACTCTCTAATGAACGCGAGGAACGTCATATCACACCGACGTGCGCTGTAGACGCGCGCTGTACTAGGGGTTGGCCGCAGACATGAAATAAGGTGTTGGCTATATCGAATACGGCATACTATGTCCATAGAGTTTCCCACAATACTTACTAGACGGAACTCTGGCGCTAGTGTCTATGGAAGCTGCAACGCACGGCGCTTCAGCGAGCATTGGAATGATGGGTAGTACACACATTTGTCTAAACTTCGTACTTCTAGCCTGATTTTGGCTCCGTGTGTGTTCGCGTGACTTGGAGCTGTTTTCTTGCGAAACAAGTATTAGCAAATGTTCAGCAGTTGCGCTTCACCATTTTATTTTTTTTTTTAGACTTACTTTCCAAATCGTCTCACGAAGTTCAAAAGGGGTCAATCTTTCTTTGAAAACAAAACCGAAGCACAGCAATAAACGAAGCCGCAAGTACGATTCGCCGCCCGCAAGTACGAAGACTATAGGCAAATGTGTGTACTATACCCATCATTCCCATGGTCGCTGAACCATCGCAGTGCCAGAGTGCCCTCTAGTCAATTTTGAGAAACTCTATAACTATGCCACGGGGACAGCTTTGGCAAAAGGAAACTCTCCGTGAAACCATTCTTATCGCCTTGTTATATAGCGGAGTTTCTAGAGGAACATTTTCCTGGATTTGTGGCGTCCGTCCGCGACCAGGAAAAACGCACCACGTGACTTCCTCCGAGCAAGCGATTACGTCATCGATTGACGTCGCTTATCGCTAAGAGATGGGACGATCTCGGAGGCTATGCTGAAAGCACCTGGGAAGAAGACATGCGTGTATCGCGGCGTCAGGCGAGTCGCAATTCTCGATGCGTCCATCTATAACACTAAATCACCGCATCCGCCGTTGATTGGCTGGAACCAAGGAGGATTAGAGAAAAATTGCTGAAGTGGAAGCTCACGCAATGTCTTGCCAGCAGAAGTGATGCCAGCTTTTGCCACTGCCGAGGTGGCGGAAACGTGCTCTTTTCTGGTGGTACCCACTTAAAGGT